>JAVJIF010015179.1:0-123938 GCA_038442645.1 Agave tequilana
TTTCTCTCATCTCTATTTGAGTTTCCCGTTTCGTCGGGACGATAAGTATTTCGCTTCCTATTTTCATGTATTTGATTCCATGTCTATATATCTTTTACTACTTTCATATTATGCGTGGCCGACCTTCGTGGTCGTTGATTCTAGGTTTCTGCTATGTTATTACTTGCCATGCTATTACTTCAGACCTGTCAGTTGCATGCTTCTATATAACACATGTATATCACTTTGACAACTGTGTTATCACCTGACCATCTGACATGCCACTATTGGCAAGACCTTCTTGTTATGTCATGACTTACCAGATTATCATCCATCTCTTGTCATGATTAGTTACTTGATGTATATCACCACTTATCATGCTATCATTTAAAATCAAGCATGATACACTTGACATTGTTTAATTATCACTGTTAAGGGAATGTAGTACCTGTATTCCAGTTATGTATTCCAGTTATGATCCTGCTCATTCCCTTAATCTGATAATTATGTTAATAAACCATAAAAAGGACAACTTGTATGGGGAATGGGAGGAAGTGATGGATGCCGGAATGATATCTTGCTTATAGTATGGGGAATAAAATGTATTGGCGGTAGTGTTAGTGGGACTTTGGGCCCACAGGAGATTCGTGTTAGGGGGACTTTGGGCCTCCAACTGGTCCCAGGTGTATGGGAACTACTATAAGAAGTGATATCAGTTCTCCATCTACTTCCAATAAACAACCTTGTTTTACTCGGATATGGATCTATGTGCGTTGGGACGCTAGTTCACATAGCTAGATATCAGGGTAAGACGAGTAATAATAAAGTGTCATAATAACCGGCTCTTTAAGTTGTAAGGGAGGTATGTGGAATGGGACGCATACTAAAGCCTGCAACTTAAACGGCTATGAATCTGTGTTGTGCCTTACCATAATTACTTGTTCCGGACTTTATATCGGATTTCTTGTTTTATGAGTATTATGTTATGACCACTTGTAACTCAGGTTGTATGTGCTTAGATTACGATGATATGAGATAAAGGTATATAGATGAGGGTTTCCTTGTTTAGATTATTCTTCGATGTACTAGTCTCATAGAACCGTGATCTAAAACCATACAATCAGATTTACTCGTCCTTGGTTTATTCGATTTCCTGTTTTATGATTATTATGCCACACCTGTTCATATCTGCTCTAACCTATCTGTCCCCAGAGTATTTCTACTTGATATCATTTGTTATATGCATACTTGTACTCACCCTGCTTCGCCATTTGGTATTAGTACTACTCGCCTGGGAGTGTCATTTGACTCCCCTGGATCCTCATGTCCAGGTCTTGGAGCTTGGAGCGTGTAGATTCTCCCTGTTGTGGATCAGAGTGGCGCAGCGGTAGCGTGGATCCCCAGCCGGTCATCCAGAGCTCCATCCTTCCAGGCCCCTTGTGAGTCTCTCGAGTTTTTTTTAAACTCGTGAGTGCCTTTCATACTGTTCATACTTGTATATTTCCTTGTATTCTCGCATTTGCGCATATTAGTGATGTGATATTCATGTAATATTGGATCACTTCTGGTGATAACTTTGATTGTACTTATGTGTTGGAATGTATAATGCACCACTTACTTCCGTACTCTGATTCTTGTTTGTACTGATGCTTAGCGTATATACGGGAGGGTAGTTCTGACCTACGTATATACGTTGCAGTGACGTCCCCGTATCCGCCGGGATCGGGGCGTTACAGGATGGTATCAGAGCTTAGGCTCTAACTTCCTCAGTACGTCCAGAGGGCAAATTAATGGTAATGAAATTTGCAACTGGAATACTTTAGTCTTGGTTATACATTCCAACTACAAGTGCAGAGTTATCTAATTCTTGACCATCTTCCTTTGATTCCTAGTCCCTCCTATCTTTCCTGTTTTGGTTTTATGAAGCCTTTATGCCAACTAAGATATGATAGACTAGGAAGGTAGTGGCTGGTTCTGCATGAAGCTATTATGTGATCTCTTCGGCGAATTCTATGAAGCTTGGTATTCTCCAGATTAATCCTGATCTGGCTATCTTTCAGAAGTCAGCAGTCGGAATTCTCTACGGATATTCTTTCAGAGTGATTGATGCCTGGTATTCAGGATTCTAATTATCGGTCTTCTTTATATTATGCTCAGGACTATCAGGATTTCCTTTATTTCAGTATTCTGGCTTATTCTCGGAAGATTATCAAGGTATGCAGATTTATACAGCCGGAAGTGCGGAGGATGATTATTATTCAGTCGACTTGAGAACCTACCTATAGTGCTTCATATCTTAATTGGTATAAATTCCACCCTTGACCTCTTGGTTCATTTTTACCCTTACCGAAATTGCGAGGACGCAAATTTTTGTAAGGTGGATGGAATGTAACACCCCGCTCCCAGAATACGTACTTAGTTGCGTATTCAGATTTTTGATCGTATTTTTTCAATTTACCTTCTGTACTTATTTTGTATTATGAATTGTTTATATGATTGTTTTGTCTTAAATTTGGATTCGTGTACTCGGAGTCAGCCCTAGTCTGAACCGAAAACCCGATCCTAATGTATTACTCGATTTGGTCTTTCCGGTATTCTGATTGACCGATTTCTGTTTCAAATATCATTTTCCAATATTATATATTTATATGATTTTCTGGAATTTTCCTGAATTTAATTAAATATCTTCAAAACCGGTGTCGCCAGCGCCGCTGACCGATTCCCGGTTTTAGTTTACAAACGGATTAGAATATCTACAAGTACCTTTAGATATATTTCTTAAAATCATATTTTCTATCTAAATACTTTTTCTGAGAATTTTATGAATTTATGAAAATTCCACCGGAGTCGGTAGCTAGCTGATTCCGGGATTTTAGTTTTAAAACTATAAAGTATTTCTTAAAACGGATTTCACTATAATTTTATTTTAATATTCTTGATTTTTGATAATTATTTCGGGTCGTTCCGAGATACTTGAATTTCGGACGATTCCGGTATTTTCCCGAAAGATTTCCGCATCCGCAACCGAATCCCGGGAATCCGCCACTTTCATTATTTTCATTTTCTCTTCCAAGAGAATAATTTCCCTTTTCCATTTCTTTTCCTTTTCCTTTTCCTTATTTCTCTTCCTTCCTCCACAAGCCACAAGCTTTTCCTTTTTCCAAAATTCCAATCTATTCCAAAATTCCATTTTCTTCCACCAACTTCCTCATTAATGCCTCTCTTTCTCTCTCTCTTCCATGGCCGGCCAAGTGGCCAAAAGAGGGACACCTCATCCCCCTCATTTGCAAAAACCCCCTCTCTTCTATCTTATTTACACCTCCTTTACAAAATCTAAAACCTATATAACTTTTCCTTTTCATTTCTACTTCTTTTTCTCTTCACTTCACAAAGAATTTGTCTCCACCTAATTCCTCCTTCACCCTCACCAAATCCTCCTCCATCTCAACTCAACCACCAACTCCAACACCAAGGCTATCATCTTCACCACAACCTCAACCCCTGGCTTTTGGATTTGGGCCGTATCATTCTTCGTCTTGGTGATATTGTCGACTTCGATCTCTTCGAACGCGTGAAGCTTCAAGTAACCGATCTAGGTGAGTATTTCTACTCACCAAGACTTGGCTAATTCCTAGCATATTGGTGTTTACATATCTTGTATATTTGTATCTTCAAAATCATGTTATTTGATCATCAAACACAACCATCAAAATCTGTTCTGTGTGCTGTTTCCAGTCGATTAGTCGACTTGACCTAAGGACTAGTCGACTTGAAACCCTTAGTTGAAACGTAACCTTTTCAAGAACACAGTATTAGTCGACTTAGGTCATTTATTAGTCGACTGGAAACCTCGATTAGTCGACTACTCCCTTGACCCTAGTCGACTAAACTTTCCTGGATCCGAAACCCAACTCTCTGTTACTCAGCATTAGTCGACTTGACATGACTGTTAGTCGACTTGAGATCACTGTTAGTCGACTACCCTTTCCACCCTAGTATACTAACTTTTCCTGAATCAGAAACCCAACTCTCTGGAACCCAGTTTTAGTCGACTATACCAGACTATTAGTCGACTAACCCCTTTATTAGTCGACTAATCTTCCACCTAGTCGACTAACTTGGCTGTCTGTCATAGTTGATTCCTTTCTTGAATACGAACCTTACCCTCTAAACTTATATCATACGTTGGTATTGCTTGACTTGTCTCTTGACAAACATCATCTTCCCTTCTCTCTTTCTCTCTCCTCTTCACTCTACATATTTATATCATATATTATGGCGCATCCCGAGTTCCGTGGATTTCGGACCTTTCGGCTATTTGGTGATTTAGGCGAGTAGTCTCGCTTTTCTCTCATCTCTATTTGAGTTTCCCGTTTCGTCGGGACGATAAGTATTTCGCTTCCTATTTTCATGTATTTGATTCCATGTCTATATATCTTTTACTGCTTTCATATTATGCGTGGCCGACCCTTCGTGGTCGTTGACTTCTAGGTTCTGCTATGTTATTACTTGCCATGCTATTACTTCAGACCTGTCAGTTGCATGCTTCTATATAACACATGTATATCACTTTGACAACTGTGTTATCACCTGACCATCTGACATGCCACTATTTGGCAAGACCTTCTTGTTATGTCATGACTTACCAGATTATCATCCATCTCTTGTCATGATTAGTTACTTGATGTATATCACCACTTATCATGCTATCATTTAAAATCAAGCATGATACACTTGACATTGTTTAATTATCACTGTTAAGGGAATGTAGTACCTGTATTCCAGCTATGTATTCCAGTTATGATCCTGCTCATTCCCTTAATCTGATAATTATGTTAATAAACCATAAAAAGGACAACTTGTATGGGGAATGGGAGGAAGTGATGGATGCCGGAATGATATCTTGCTTATAGTATGGGAATAAAATGTATTGGCGGTAGTGTTAGTGGGACTTTGGGCCCACAGGAGATTCGTGTTAGGGGGACTTTGGGCCTCCAAACTGGTCCCAGGTGTATGGGAACTACTATAAGAAGTGATATCAGTTCTCCATCTACTTCCAATAACAACCTTGTTTTACTCGGATATGGATCTATGTGCGTTGGGACGCTAGTTCACATAGCTAGATATCAGGGTAAGACGAGTAATAATAAAGTGTCATAATAACCGGCTCTTTAAGTTGTAAGTGGAGTATGTGGAATGGGACGCATACTAAAGCCTGCAACTTAAACGGCTATGAATCTGTGTTGTGCCTTACCATAATTACTTGTTCCGGACTTTATATCGGATTTCCTGTTTTATGAGTATTATGTTATGACCACCTTGTAACTCAGGTTGTATGTGCTTAGATTACGATGATATGAGATAAAGGTATATAGATGAGGGTTTCCTTGTTGGATTATTCCTTCGATGTACTAGTCTCATAGAACCGTGATCTAAAACCATACAATCAGATTTACTCGTCCTTGGTTTTATTCGAATTTCCTGTTTATGATTATTATGCCACACCTGTTCATATCTGCTCTAACCTATCTGTCCCAGAGTATTTCTTACTTGATATCATTTGTTATATGCATACTTGTACTCACCCTGCTTCGCCACTTGGTATTAGTACTACTCGCCTGGGGAGTGTCATTTGACTCCCCTGGATCCTCATGTCCAGGTCTTGGAGCTTGGAGCGTGTAGATTCTCCCTGTTGTGGATCAGAGTGGCGCAGCGGTAGCGTGGATCCCCAGCCGGTCATCCAGAGCTCCATCCTTCCAGGCCCCCTTGTGAGTCTCTCGAGTTTTTCTTTTAAACTCGTGAGTGCCTTTCATACTGTTCATACTTGTATATTTCCTTGTATTCTCGCATTTGCGCATATTAGTGATGTGATATTCATGTAATATTGGATCACTTCTGGTGATAACTTTGTAATTGTACTTATGTGTTGGAATGTATAATGCACCACTTACTTCCGTACTCTGATTCTTGTTTGTACTGATGCTTAGCGTATATACGGGAGGGTAGTTCTGACCTACGTATATACGTTGCAGTGACGTCCCCGTATCCGCCGGGATCGGGGCGTTACAGGATGGTATCAGAGCTTAGGCTCTAACTTTCTCAGTACGTCCAGAGGGCAAATTAATGGTAATGAAATTTGCAACTGGAATACTTGAGTCTTGGTTATACATTCCAACTACAAGTGCAGAGTTATCTAATTCTTGACCATCCTTCCTTTGATTCCTAGTCCCTCCTATCCTTTCCCTGTTTTGGTTTTATGAAGCCTTTATGCCAACTTAAGATATGATAGACTAGGAAGGTAGTGGCTGGTTCTGCATGAAGCTATTATGTGATCTCTTCGGCGAATTCTATGAAGCTTGGTATTCTCCAGATTAATCCTGATCTGCTATCTTTCAGAAGTCAGCAGTCGGAATTCTCTACGGATATTCTTTCAGAGTGATTGATGCCTGGTATTCGGGATTCTTAATTATCGGTCTTCTTTATTATTATGCTCAGGACTATCAGGATTTCCTTTATCTTTAGTATTCTGGCTTATTCTCGGAAGATTATCAAGTATGCAGATTTATACAGCCGGAAGTGCGGAGGATGATTATTATTCAGTCGACTTGAGAACCCTACCTATAGTGCTTCATATCTTAATTGGTATAAATTCCACCCTTGACCTCTTTGTGTTCATTTTACCCCTTACCGAAATTGCGAGGACGCAATTTTTTGTAAGGTGGATGGAATGTAACACCCCGCTCCCGGAATACGTACTTAGTTGCGTATTCAGATTTTTGATCGTATTTTTTTCGATTTACCTTCTGTACTTATTTTGTATTATGATTGTTTATATGATTGTTTTGTCTTAAATTGGATTCGTGGACTCGGAGTCAGCCCTAGTCTGAACCGAAGACCCGATCCTAATGTATTACTTTATTTGGTCTTTCCGGTAATTAGATTTGATCGATTTCAGTTTCAAATATTATTTTCCTATATTTTAGATTTTATATGATTTTCTGAAATTTTCCTGAATTTAATTAAATATCTTCAAAACTGGTGTCGGCCAGTGCCGCTGACCGATTCCCGGATTTTTAGTTTACAAACGGTTTAAAATTTCTAAAAAATTCCTTTAGACATTATTTCTTAAAATCATATTTTCTACCTGAATACTTTTTCTGGAATTTTATGATTTTATAAAAATTCCACCGGAGTCGGTAGCTAACTGATTCCGGGATTTTTAGTTTTAAAACTATAAAGTATTTCTTAAAACGGATTTCACTATGAGTCTTAGAATATTATTCTTGATTTTTGGTATAATTTGCGAGTCGTTCCGAGATACTTGATTTCGGGACGATTTCGGTATTTTTCGAAATGTTTTCCGTATCCTCGACTTAAACCCGGGAATCTGTGTTTCCAACATTTCCATTTTTCTAGTCAAAGAGAATATCTTCTCTTTATCAATTCTTTTCCTTTTCCTTTTTCCTTATTTCTCTTCCTTCCTCCACAAGCCACAAGCTTTTCCTTTTTCCAAAATTCCAATCTATTCCAAATTCCATTTTCTTCCACCAACTTTCTCATTAATGCCTCTCTTTCTCTCTCTCTTCCATGGCCGGCCAAGTGGCCAAAAGAGGGACACCTCATCCCCCCTCATTTGCAAAAACCCCCCTCTCTTCTATCTTATTTACACCTCCTTTACAAAATCTAAAAACCTATATAAACTTTTCCTTTTCATTCTACTTCTTTTTCTCTTCACTTCACCAAAGAATTTGTCTCCACCTAATTCCTCCTTCACCCTCACCAAATCCTCCTCCATCTCAACTCAACCACCAACTCCAACACCAAGGCTATCATCTTCACCACAACCTCAACCCCTGGCTTTTGGATTTGGGCCGTATCCTTCTTCGTCTTGGTGATATTGTCGACTTCGATCTCTTCGAACGCGTGAAGCTTCAAGTAACCGATCTAGGTGAGTATTTCTACTCACCAAGACTTGGCTAATTCCTAGCATATTGGTGTTTACATATCTTGTATATTTGTATCTTCAAAATCATGTTATTTGATCATCAAACACAACCATCAAAATCTGTTCTGTGTGCTGTTTCCAGTCGATTAGTCGATTTGACCTAAGGACTAGTCGACTTGAAACCCTTAGTTGAAACGTAACCTTTTCAAGAACACAGTATTAGTCGACTTAGGTCATTTATTAGTCGACTGGAAACCTCGATTAGTCGACTACTCCCTTGACCCTAGTCGACTAACCTTTCCTGGATCCGAAACCCAACTCTCTGTTACTCAGCATTAGTCGACTTGACATGACTGTTAGTCGACTTGAGATCACTGTTAGTCGACTACCCTTTCCACCCTAGTCGACTAACTTTTCCTGAATCAGAAACCCAACTCTCTGGAACCCAGTTTTAGTCGACTATACCAGACTATTAGTCGACTAACCCCTTTATTAGTCGACTAATCATTCCACCTAGTCGACTAACTTTGGCTGTCTGTCATAGTTGATTCCTTTCTTGAATACGAATCTTACCCTCTAGACTTATATCATATGTTGGTATTGCTTGACTTGTCTCTTGACAAACATCATCTTCCCTTCTCTCTTTCTCTCTCCTCTTCACTCTACATATTTATATCATATATTATGGCGCATCCCGAGTTCCGTGGATTTCGGACCTTTCGGCTATTTGGTGATTTAGGCGAGTAGTCTCGCTTTTCTCTCATCTCTATTTGAGTTTCCCGTTTCGTCGGGACGATAAGTATTTCGCTTCCTATTTTCATGTATTTGATTCCATGTCTATATATCTTTTACTACTTTCATATTATGCGTGGCCGACCCTTCGTGGTCGTTGACTTCTAGGTTTCTGCTATGTTATTACTTGCCATGCTATTACTTCAGACCTGTCAGTTGCATGCTTCTATATAACACATGTATATCACTTTGACAACGTGTTATCAACTGACCATCTGACATGCCACTATTTTGCAAGACCTTCTTGTTATGTCATGACTTACCAGATTATCATCCATCTCTTGTCATGATTAGTTACTTGATGTATATCACCACTTATCATGCTATCATTTAAAATCAAGCATGATACACTTGACATTGTTTAATTATCACTGTTAAGGGAATGTAGTACCTGTATTCCAGTTATGTATTCCAGTTATGATCCTGCTCATTCCTTAATCTGATAATTATGTTAATAAACCATAAAAAGGACAACTTGTATGGGGAATGGGAGGAAGTGATGGATGCCGGAATGATATCTTGCTTATAGTATGGGAATAAAAATGTATTGGCGGTAGTGTTAGTGGGACTTTGGGCCCACAGGAGATTCGTGTTAGGGGGACTTTGGGCCTCCAAACTGGTCCCAGGTGTATGGGAACTACTATAAGAAGTGATATCAGTTCTCCATCTACTTCCAATAACAACCTTGTTTTACTCGGATATGGATCTATGTGCGTTGGGACGCTAGTTCACATAGCTAGATATCAGGGTAAGACGAGTAATAATAAAGTGTCATAATAACCGGCTCTTTAAGTTGTAAGTGGAGGTATGTGGAATGGGACGCATACTAAAGCCTGCAACTTAAACGGCTATGAATCTGTGTTGTGCCTTACCATAATTACTTGTTCGGACTTTATATCGGATTTCCTGTTTTATGAGTATTATGTTATGACCACCTTGTAACTCAGGTTGTATGTGCTTAGATTACGATGATATGAGATAAAGTATATAGATGAGGGTTTCCTTGTTTGGATTATTCCTTCGATGTACTAGTCTCATAGAACCGTGATCTAAAACCATACAATCAGATTTACTCGTCCTTGGTTTTATTCGAATTTCTGTTTTATGATTATTATGCCACACCTGTTCATATCTGCTCTAAACTATCTGTCCCCAGAGTATTTCTTACTTGATATCATTTGTTATATGCATACTTGTACTCACCCTGCTTCGCCACTTGGTATTAGTACTACTCGCCTGGGGAGTGTCATTTGACTCCCCTGGATCCTCATGTCCAGGTCTTGGAGCTTGGAGCGTGTAGATTCTCCCTGTTGTGGATCAGAGTGGCGCAGCGGTAGCGTGGATCCCCAGCCGGTCATCCAGAGCTCCATCCTTCCAGGCCCCCTTGTGAGTCTCTCGAGTTTTTCTTTTAAACTCGTGAGTGCCTTTCATACTGTTCATACTTGTATATTTCCTTGTATTCTCGCATTTTCGCATATTAGTGATGTGATATTCATGTAATATTGGATCACTTCTGGTGATAACTTTGTAATTGTACTTATGTGTTGGAATGTATAATGCACACTTACTTCCGTACTCTGATTCTTGTTTGTACTGATGCTTAGCGTATATACGGGAGGGTAGTTCTGACCTACGTATATACGTTGCAGTGACGTCCCCGTATCCGCCGGGATCGGGCGTTACAAACAGCAACCATCTCCTCAATATCAAGATGAAGCCAGAAGAGACCCTCAAATGCTACATTCGTTATTTCTAGAACCATATGGCTATGATTATAACTGCAGCGATGATATTGTTGTGGCCGCGTTCATTGTCGAACTACAGACAGACCATTCCTTCTACAAGCATCTAGTTACAAGCATCTAGTGAAACACGACATCACTAACATGAAGAATATCTTTTCTTGGGCCTAGAAGTATGTCCAGCTAGAAGAAACAACACGAGGCTCGATAACCCGATCTCCCAAGCAAGAAAGCGAGGAAGAGAAGATAAAGTCACAGTCTACTCCTCCGAAGAAGGCTCAGATCCGGGGGCAGAATGACTTCAAGAAATGACCTCAACCAAGTTCTTCCCAGAACCTCGTTGAGGTCTATAGAGTTGATACCAGCCTCACTCCATTGAGGACTTCAATCGACCAGATCTTTAGTGCGGTCAAGGACCAATCCTGACTGAGACGTCTGAGACCTCTTCTCCTTAACCCAAAGGGTCCCAGCGCTAGAGACTACTGCGCCTTTCATGACGGGATGGGCCACACGACAGTCGATTGTTGAAATCTTTGAAAGAAGCTCTAGGGGCTCGATAACCGGGGCGGGCCTCAAGGAGTTCGTCTTAAACTCCAAAGAGCCCTCAGAGGTCAAGGTGCAAAAGTAGGCTCCCGAAGCTCAGCAGCAGAAGAGTCCGACGAGTCGTGCCCTCGTCAACTACAGAGAAATGTATGTCATTTTTGGCGCTTTCCCACTTGAAGGGATGACCTTGAGGGAAAGGTTCATCTACATCAACAAGGCCCATAGGACCAACTATCAGATGGTCCTGACTGGTCACCCTCTGACCCCGAGCAAGTCGATCATGTTCTTGGAGGCAGATGCTTGCAGTTAATTTCCTGTACAAGGATGCCCTAATCGTCACCATGCATATCGACAACAGCCAAGTATCCAGGATCCCAGTCAACAGTGGGAGTAACGTCAACATCCTATACGGAGGCGCTCTAGACAAAATGGAGGATACCCAGAGGCAGCCCCAGCCATGACCAACCCACAAACTCAATCCAACTTGTACGAGTTTGATAAGAAAAAGAGTTATCTTCTGGGAAGATATGACCAACCCACAAACTCAATCCAACTTGTACGAGTTTGATGAGAAAAAGAGTTATCTTCTGGGATGATCTCACTTCATGTCCTCACCGATTTGTATAATGTCATCATGGAGCTCTTCGTGATCTACGTTGAGTCTCCACATAAACTGTCGACCTTGGCTCCACACGATGAGGGTGGTTCCATCCAGCTACCACCAGCTCATGCGGTGCCCCCACCTCAACGAGAACTGCAGATATAATTGTCACCATCGGTCGAAAGAAATTCAGATGGGTGACAAGGAACGCAATGGAGGCCTCCGACCAGGACCATCCCAAGAGAAGAAGTAGAAATAGATCATCGCACAATACCAATTACATAGCGACAAAAGCTAAGAAATCAACTCCTTTGGTGACTCAAAGGCTCCCGATAGTCGATCGAAAGAGGACGCAGATCTGATCTATGTGACCTGTCACACTCAGAGCGGGCCCTTTGAACTGGGGCAAATCTTTTGGCAAATAAAAGGTATGGTTTAAAGATTTCTTATTTAACAACCTGGATGTCATAACCTGGACTCCCCATAGATATACCAAGAGTCGATTCATCCATCATCTATCACTGGCTATCCATTGATCCGGAGGCCAAACCAGTCAAGCAAACGTAGAGAAAGATGAACAAGGAGCGATGCCAAGCTCTCCGTAATGAAGTTGATCGGTTGCTTCTAGCTGACTTCATCAGGGAGACATGCTACTCTGAGTGGCTCGCTTAATCCAGTCCTCATGAAGAAGAGAGTCAACTAGAGAATCTACGTCAACTTCACCAACCTCAATAAGCATGTCCCAAAGACAACTTCTATCTTCTGAAGATCGACCAACTAGTGGATGCGACAACGGGTCATGAGCTACTAAGCTTTATGGATGCCTGCTCTGGGTACAACTAGATCAAGATGCATCCTGAGGACGAAGATAAGAAGGTGTTCATCGTCGATCGAGATATCTATTGTTACAAAGTGATACCCTTTGGATTGAAGAATGTCGGAGCAACTTTAAAAGGATAGTCAACAAAGTCTTTGAGAATCAAATCGGACATACCATGGAGGTTTATGTCAATGACATTCTTGTGAAGAGCCTCAGGAGCAGAGACTGTCTGCAACACTTGAGTGAGGCATTCAATTGCTTCGAAGTATAAAGTCTGGCTTAACCTTGAGAAATATACCTTCAAAGTGGCCTCTGAAAAGTTCTTGGATACCTGATCACTCAGCAGGGCAATGAAGCTAACTCCGACCAAATATCTGCCATTCTGAGCATGTCCCCGACAAGCATCAAGGAAGTTTAGATGCTAAACGGGCGCCTCGCAGCATTGAACTGGATCCTTAACCGATCCATGGATAAATGCAAGTCATTCTTCTAAGCCATAAAGAAGAACGAAGCAGATTTTCATTGGAATGAGGTGAAGTCACGTTCCAAGGCCTGAAGAAGTATCTGGCCTCTCCTCCTCTCCTGTCCAAGCTATCCCGAGGAGACAATATTCATCTACCTTTATTTATCAAAGTCAGTTGTAAGTAGAGCCTTGATTCGAGAATACAGCGACATTCAAAAGCATGTATACTACGTCAGCAAGTCTCTGCTCAATAATGAAACTAGATACCAAAGAACGGAGAAATTAATTCTAGCCCTCTTTGTCAACTTGAGGAAACTGAAGCGTTACGTTCAATCTTTTCAAATCATCGTGTTAATGAAACACCCTTTAAAAAGCATTGTGGAGAATCCACATGCCACCAGGAGGATAGCAAAGTAGGTCACAAAGTTGAAACCTTATATCATCAAGTATGAACTGAGGACGACAAACAAGGGACATGCCCTAACCAACTTCAACACTTGAGTGAGGCATTCAATTGCCTTTAAAAGTATAAAATTCAGCTTAACCCTGAGAAATGTACCTTCAGAGTGGCTTCCAATAAGTTTCTTGGATAACTGGTCACTCTACAGAGCAACAAAGCTGACCCCGACCTAATATCCGCCATTCTGAGCATGTTCCCGACAAGCATCAAGGAAATTCAGATGCTAAACGGTCGCCTTGCAGTGTTAAACCAGTTCCACAGTCGATCCATGAATAAGTGCAAGTCGTTCTTCCAAGATATAAAAAAGAACAAAGCAAAATTTCATTGGAATGAGGAATGTGAAGCTGCATTCCATGATCTAAAGAAGTATCTGGCCTCCCCTTCTCTCCTGTCCAAGCTTATCACTGGGGAGACATTATTCCTTTACTTTGCTATATAGAAGTCAATTGTAAGCGGAGCCTTGATCCTATGTAAACAAGTCTCTGCTCAGTACCGAAACTTGATACCAAAGGATGGATAAGATGATTCTAGCTGACTTTGTCATCTCAAGAAAGTTGAAGCATTACTTCCAAACTGTTCAGATCATTGATTAAGGTTTATCTGTGCACAAAATACAGAATTTCAGAACTTAAGAATAGAATATGCAAGTTCTCAATACTATCGCGATAGCAAGTGGCCATGCGAGTCATGATCCATAAGTAGGGACTAGCGATGGAAGCTTTTAGTAAGTTCTCTTTAATTTAATAAAGATAGTAAAAAGTTCTTTGTTCTTTAGAAAGAAAAGAGAAAAAAGCTTTGTTAAGTTAGATTGAAAGTGGTAGATTAAGAAGGTGTAGAAAATAGAAAATGGATTTATACAAAGATGTGAAAAAGTGAATAGAGTTGAGAGTTGATGGTGATCTAAATAAAAATTAAAAGAAAGGAAGAAAAATCTTAAAAGTACTTACTTATCTCTTTGGCGCTTGCTTACCTTTGATCCGTATCGACAATGTACCTTGGCTTGAAAGTGATCGAAGCATGACAGATGGGATCATCCCCACTCTCGTTCTAAACTACGAAATGAAAGAGCAAGCTACACTAACATAGAAATGGTTATCCATCATCATAAGCCATCAACGGCACTTGCAAGGGCAAGGCAACTTCTAAGCTATCGGAGTCATTTAGATTCACGAACAAAAAAGAGGGAAGCAAACAAAAAACAAGAGTAAAGTAGAAAAGGGAACTTCGATTTGATTCAAATAATAATGAAAGAAAAGACTTACTTACACCGGTGTCACCCTCAGTACAAACTTTGCTCTCATTTCTCCATGAAACTCTTCTCTCCTTTCAGTTACATAAAGAAAATGAAAATTACATAAAAGAAAACTAAAAATCTTACGTTACAGACTACATAATAGCCTAACCTACACTCTCTGCTCAATCATTGTTGTTTGCCTTTAGGAATTACAGTATTTATAGGATAAAAGGAGTATCAAAGGGTGGTAAAGAGATGAGCTCAAATCGTTCGCCCAACGACCAATATCATTATCCTTATTATCCCGTTGTATACTGATAAATTCATCTCTGGACTCCTGGATTTGAGATGATCTTCATAGGTTTCTCAAGCATGGATAATAAATTCAAATAAATCTGATTTATTAGAATAGATTTGATAATATCCTCTCTCTGTAACCCATATTTTCTGATAAGATTTGCCCATGGACTTCTGGATTTAGGATTATCTTAGTTGATCTTCAAGTTAACCAAATAAATCTTCAAAAATCAAGTTTTAACTGATTTTATCTGGTGTTATCTTTCTAATTTGCTCCAGTTTTTGGATAGAATTGCTTAAAAATCTCTAGATTTGAGTAGATCTTCATTGATTTGCTTGAGCTTTTAAAACTTCAGATTTAATTAGATAAACTTGTCCATTTCTCCTCTTTCTCCATAAATTACCATGCATACCATTAGATATTAAAATGAATTAAATAGCAGAGTTTTATTACAAAATAAATATGAAAATGTGACACATGTGACACATGTGACACTAAATATGCAATGAATGTGTACAATCAATTATCTTGTTAATGAAACATCCTCTAAAAAGTATAATGGAGAATCCGAAAGCTGTTGGCCCAAAGGCCATTAGCCCAATATCCTATTGAATATTTTGATGATAACAAACCATATTTAGTTATGTATTTAACAATTTTGTTTAAAAGATTTCAGGTTAAAACAGGTTGATTTGACGGCTCCGATATCAAGACTCACAAGTTTGGATGCCGCTGAAGATTTGCATTCCAAAGCCTAGCACAAATAGAAAGCTTCGGAATCAAGACATTGAAGAAAAGACCAAGTCAAGATCAAGACAATGAAAAAGTCCAACATTTGTATTTTTACTTTTCTTTTAGACTTTTTGTCAAAACCTAGATGTTAGAAGTAGATTTATGGGATTGTCACTCACACACATTTTAGTTTGATTCATGGCTTCAAAAAACAATTTCTATTTCCAACTTAGTTTTAGAGTTAACATGTTTTGGAAATTAGCTTTAGAAACTTTAAGTTTGGAAAAACCGATTTTTGTAAAAACAAGTTTTTATCAAAGAGGATCTTTATCAAAATGTTTTAACATGTCAGAGTAGTGACTTATGATCATACTCCTATTTTTATAAGGTCCAAAACCTCAACCCAAAAGACCAAAACCAAAAACCCAAGTTCTGGTTTCTGCAGAGTCTGATTTTTCAGATCTGACAGAAGCCGGTCGACCGCCCGGGTCGACCGACGTGCACGCTGTGCATGTGTGCACGTCGGCCGACCGCTCGGGTCGACCGGGGCACTTACAGTGCTCTCTGTTTGTTTGGGTCGACCGGGGCGGTCGACCGTTGTCCCCCAACGGTCAGAAATATGACCGTTGGCGGTCGACCGTCCCGGTCGACCGGCAGCTGTCAGAAATTCTGACAGACTCCAACAGCTATATTTTTCTGACTGTTTTTGTTGGGATCTTCACCCAACGAGTTTCTCCACAAGTTTTACCCTGTTTCTCAACCCCTATAAATAGTGGGTCACTTCAACATGACAAGACAACAATTTTTACAACATTTGACAAGTGATTTTTCAAGTCTTCATTTTAGAAAAAGATTTCCAAAAGCCAAAATTTCCATACACCCTTTTGAAGCCTTTACCTCTACTTCACTCTAGATATTTGCACTACACAATCCCAAATTCTACATCTACATATTGGTTATAGGATTGTGCTAAGTGAGCGATTTTCGATCAAGTGTGATCATTTTCTTCTTGTGTGAAGTTGTAGAGGCATCGGCGTCAAGGCGAGCTAGTGTGCTCCGGGTGGTGTTGCGGCATCACGAGAGATCGGACAAGTGTGTCCTTGTATTGGCGATCCAGTGGGATCAACAATAGTGGAAATCCTTCAAGTGTGAAGGCGGGGATGTAGAGCGTGGCTCGAACCTCGGAAACATATACTTGTGTTTGCGTTTGCTCGAATTTTCTCTAAACTCAAACTCCTTTATTTCTTGCAATACTTATTGTATTTATTATTGCTAGTCCTTTAATTTGAGCAATTTGTTAGTAGAATTTTTTCCGCATTATTGCCATATTACATATAGCCATCACCTATTCACCCCCCCTCTAGGTGATTTCAATTGGTATCAGAGCCTAACCCTACAATTTGGTTTAACCACCTTAGGGAGATCCTTGTTATTTGGCTATATTAGTTGCATTCTTCATTTATTGTGCATTTTACTCTTTTCCCATGGCATCACTTGACTTTTCTAGTATCAAGTCCCCACCTAAGTTTGATGGCTTGAACTTTCCTATTTGGAAGGTCAAGATGAACCTATTCCTTAAATCCCTAGGAGTTAGGGTTGCTAGGTCCATTACAAAAGAATTTATAGAACCCCTCACTGATGAGAGCTCATGGTCCGAGGATACCTCCAAGGATTATGAAGCTAATGCTAGAGCCCAATATGCCCTAACCCAAGCCTTAAATGAGGATGACTTATCTCGCATCATTAATTGCAAATCCGCATTTGAAGTTTGAAACATTCTCATTGTGACTCATGAAGGAACGTCACAAGTCAAAAGATCTAAGATTGACTTGTTGCGTTATCAATATGAGAACTTTTATATGTTTGATAATGAGAGCATTGATGACATGCTCACGCGATTCACCAAGATTACTAATGCCTTATCTTCTCTAGGTGACGCAATCGATAATGACCAAAAGATTCGGAAGGTCATTCGGGCTCTTCCCAAATCATGGGAAGTAAAGACTACTACCCTCAAGGAACTCAACGATAGGGAGGAGATGGACTTCTCCGATTTCATCAGAAATCTCAAGACGCATGAGATGGAGATGAAAGTTCGAGAAGAAGGGAGGCACCAAAGAAGAAAGCCATTGCCTTCAAAGCCACTCCATCCAACCACGACGAGGAGGACTCATCGAAAGACTACGATGTGGATTTTGCCATGCTCATCCGGAAGGTGGGCAAGATGTTCTACAAGAAGGGGAGGCAAAGCAACTTCCGAAGAGGGAGACCTCAAGGAAGGTATGAAAAGAAAGAGAAGAACCCGGTCCTTGCTTCCATTGCAAGAAGATCGGACATCTTATCGCCGATTGCCCCGCACTTCAGGCTACCACCTCCAAGAATGCCCCAAAGAAGAAAAGAGCAATGGTGGCAACGTGGGACGACACGGAGTCGGAATCCGAAGAGGAGAATGACGCCGCACACATGTGCTTCATGGCACATGGAGACGATGCTCTAAAGGTAACTCTTGATAACTCCATAGAAGATGATGAATTGACTATGGATGAACTTGCACAATTCTTTGAAGAATTACAGCATAGGTATGAGATTTCACAATCTCAAAATAAGAAATTAAAAAGGGAAAATGATGTGTTGAAAAAAAAAATTGACATTGTTTTAAAAGAGAAAAATAATTTAGAAAACTCTTTTGATAAAATGAAAAAGGACTTTGAAAATTATAAAATATCTTCTAAAGGAAAAAGCCCCATTTCATCATTTAATAAAAATGAATTTATTGAGATCTAAAAGCGAGTTGATGTTTTAGATTCAACTCTTAAAAAATGTGCATTTGATTTAAATAAATTTGCATCTAGATTTCCTAAGGGAGTAACCCAAGGGAAACACACTCATCATACACATGCACGAAAACATGCACACACACATAAGCATGCATACATGTATGGTAGTGGTAGAATTTATGTTTGCACACATTGTGGCCGCAAAGGCCATTTGGAAAAATTTTGTTTTGCTAAACATAATGTGAACAATAAATATGTTTGGGTTCGTCCCGGTACTAATCCTAAAGGACCCAAAAAGATATGGGTACCAAGAGACCCACCAAACTTAAATGATACAGGTGGATCTTCAACCTCCAAGACTTAGGGGGAAACGGTGCCCGGGTGGTGGATGCAACTAAGCTCAAAGAACGCATCGCATTTGCATCGCTATCATGGAGGCACCTATTTTGGAGATTGCCCTCGCTTGGTAACCTCTCCATTTAAAAGTTTTAATTTTGGTTATATATATACAAATGTATAGGAGTGTTAGTTTACTTTTATACTACATTGATATATGCCAGTGTAAACTTACATCTCTATCATAATTGTGTATATGCCATGTTTTTAATATCTTGTCTTTTATACAATGTTTATTGTATGTCCACTGTCTAGATTATATATCTATATATATACACATTGTATTTTCAAAACTAGAAATAAATTTTGTAAAAATTTCATATTCAAGCAAATACATTAGAGATGGCAATTGCGCACCTCAACTCATTCAAGAGGAATCAAAAGGATGAAGTTCAGAACCCTTCACCGGATATTCGGCTTCAACATCTCTAAAACTTTGTTTTTGTATGAAAATTAAATAAAATGTCTTGTGTGAATATTTTTGGTTGATATGATAACCTAATGAAGATTTAAAAAATATTGTTGTATTCTTGCATGTTATATATATCCTAATTATTTATTAAAATTTTCTTTTAAATTTTTTTGGGCATTTGCTGTTGACAGTTTTTGGGTAAAGCCGGCCGACCGGCTCTAAACCCGGTCGACCGCTGAATCTGTCAGAGCACTCGGGTTTTCTGGGTCGACCGACCCGGTCGACCGCTCTGTGTTACAGAGCTCTCGGGTTTTCTGGGTCGACCGGCCTGGTCGACCGTGCGTCGATTTCTGCCCTAAATCTGCCTATTTAATACACTGTCTCTCTCATTTCTCTCACACCCACCGGCGATCCCCTTTCTCTTTTTCTCTCAAATTTCCAACTCTCAAAATCTCTCAAATTACTTCAAAAACCAAGTTTGATTCTCTCATTGTGGGTTAGATCTTCACTCTCAGGGCTTTCTCACCAACAAATTTCAAGAATTTCCAGTTCTAGGGTTTAGGTTTCTCATATTCAGGTAAAAATCTCCTTTTTAGTTTAAATCTTGATCTCTAACTTTAAGAATCTCAATTCCTTGTCAAAGATTTTAGGTTTCTTGTTGTTTAGATCAAGCCATAACCTTTTTACCCTAAAAATCATCAATTTCTCCATAATGTCTAAGAGATCTAGGTCTGAGAAGGGAAAAACTATTGTTCCCTCCTCATCATCCACTCCTAAACCTAAACGACCCTTTGTTAATGACCTAGCTGAAAACCGGTTCATCATACTTTCTAAGAAAGCAGTCATTTCAGGGAGATGTGTTATTCTCAAAGACTTTGAACATCTCCACATCCCTCGCATCCTGAAAAGAAATTCTTTGGACAAATTCATGGCCATTAGGGAACCTGTGTACCCCTCCTTAGTGCATTAATTCTATGCAAATTTTGCTTTTGAGGGAAATCAAGTGAGATCTCGTGTTCTTGGGAAGGATATTGACATTCCCCTATCCCAATTTGCTGATATTCTGCATCTCTCCTCTGGAGGAGTTGATGTTTACACCTTTGATCTCCAAGATTTTGAATATCCGGACGGTGAGTCTGCGCTCACCGCTTCCACCTTGATTCACGGGAATGACAATCCCGGTTTGGTTAGGAATGAGGAAGTGAACAAGTTCACGTTCACCGCCCAAGTCCTAGCCAAATTTGTTTTCTATAATATTTTACCTAAATCTGGTGAGTATAGCAATGCCAGGGGTCCTGTTCCTCTAATCATCTATTGCCTTCTGAAAGGTATTAAGATTAATTTCCCACATCTCATTGCTTCTCACATGGCTTCTGATCCGGTAGGCATTTGCCTTATGGAATGCTCATATCCTATCTTCTCAAACATTTAGGATTTGATCTTTCTTCGGAGACTCCCTCCGAACCTCTGTGAACTTGGACTGCACCCTTTTGAAGAGGATGCAGGCTCAGATTCGTCGAGCCGCTCCTGAGCAGCCTCCTGTTCTTCCTACTGTTGTTCCAGGATCATCATCGGCCCCAGGGATTTTCTCTGCTCCCGGGCCATCTTTATCTCCTGAGTTCCAGTCCTTCATTTCTTCTGAGATTCGCTCTCAGATCCAGGAGCATCAGTCTTGGATCGAGCAGCGAGATGCAGCCTTTCGTGCGGATATGAGCAGCGAGATGCAGCCCTTCGTGCAGATATGGACTTGCGCTTTCAGGGGATTCGCAATGATATGACTTATTTTGCTAACTCCATGAGATTCGTGGACTTGCAATTTGAGGCACTCTTTGCGAAGTTCGACATGCTTAGTCCTGATCCCACGACCATTGCTCGTCCTCTTCCATCCTCCGGCCCTCCATTTCCTGCCAGAGACCCTACTGCTGTTCCACCTCCACAGCCAGGCATTGCTGGCATCGATCCAGAGGAGGCAGGTCATGAGGATGATGATGAGACGATGGCAGAGGGTGACACTGAGGAGAGTTCGTCTGAGGAAGACGATGCTGAGGAGAGTTCTTCTGAGGATGATGCTGCTGGTGACAAGTGACTCCCCTAATTTGATGATGTCAAAAGGGGGAGAATTATTGAGAGAGACTTGTATTTTGTTTGTACTTGACACTTATATTTTGTGTACTGGTATTATGTGTTTATGTATTTGGACATCTTTTGGTATTTTTTATGGTGGACATGTATCTTTGTATTGTGTTTGGACATCTTTTTATATATATTTGTGTTGTGTTTTTATTTAGTCCATAAACATGTGTTATTTTTTGACATGAGTACCTTTTGGCATGGACATGAGTATTGTGGATTATCACTTGATATTTATCATTTGTGCTATTTATCTATGCCTAAGTATGATTTAATTATATGCATGTGTTGAGGGGGAGCTTCACTTGAAGTCTCTACCCAAAATATTTGTGATAACTATATATGTTTTGTCATCATCAAAAGGGGGAGATTGTTGGCCCAAAGGCCATTAGCCCAATATCCCGTTGAATATTTTGATGATAACAAACCATATTTAGTTATGTATTTAACAATTTTGTTTAAAAGATTTCAGGTTAAAACAGGTTGATTTGACGGCTCCGATATCAAGACTCACAAGTTTGGATGCCGCTGAAGATTTGCATTCCAAAGCCTAGCACAAATAGAAAGCTTCAGAATCAAGACATTGAAGAAAAGACCAAGTCAAGATCAAGACAATGAAAAAGTCCAAGATTTGTATTTTTACTTTTCTTTTAGACTTTTTGTCAAAACCTAGATGTTAGAAGTAGATTTATGGATTGTCACTCACACACATTTTAGTTTGATTCATGACTTCAAAAACAATTTCTATTTCCAACTTAGTTTTAGAGTTAACATGTTTTGGAAATTAGCTTTAGAAACTTTAAGTTTTGGAAAAACCGATTTTTGGAAAAACAAGTTTTTATCAAAGAGGATCTTTATCAAAATTTTTTAACATGTTAGAGTAGTGACTTATGATCATACTCCTATTTTTATAAGGTCCAAAACCTCAACCCAAAAGACCAAAACCAAAATCCAAGTTCTGGTTTCTGCAGAGTCTGATTTTTCAGATCTGACAGAAACCGGTCGACCGCCCGGGTCGACCGACGTGCACGCTGTGCATGTGTGCACGTCGGCCGACTGCTCGGGTCGACCGGGGCACTTACAGTGCTCTCTGTTTGTTTGGGTCGACCGGGGCGGTCGACCGTTGTCCCCCAACGGTCAGAAATATGACCGTTGGCGGTCGACCGTCCCGGTCGACCGGCAGCTGTCAGAAATTCTGACAGACTCCAACAGCTATATTTTTCTGACTGTTTTTGTTGGGATCTTCACCCAACGAGTTTCTCCACCAGTTTTACCCTGTTTCTCAACCCCTATAAATAGTGGGTCACTTCAACATGATAAGATAACAATTTTTACAACATTTGACAAGTAATTTTCAAGTCTTCATTTTAGAAAAAGATTTCCAAAAGCCAAAATTTCATACACCATTTTGAAGCCTTTACCTCTACTTCACTCTAAATATTTTCACTACACAATCCCAAATTCTACATCTACATATTGGTTATAGGATTGTGCTAAGTGAGCGATTTTCGATCAAGTGTGATCATTTTCTTCTTGTGTGAAGTTGTAGAGGCATCGGCCTCAAGGCGAGCTAGTGTGCTCCGGGTGGTGTTGCGGCATCACGAGAGATCGGACAAGTGTGTCCTTGTATTGGCGATCCAGTGGGATCAATAATAGTGGAAATCCTTCAAGTGTGAAGGCGGGGACGTAGAGCGTGGCTCGAACCTCGGAAACATATACTTGTGTTTGCGTTTGCTCGAATTTTCTCTAAACTCAAACTCCTTTATTTCTTGCAATACTTATTGTATTTATTATTGCTAGTCCTTTAATTTGAGCAATTTGTTAGTAGAATTTTTTTCGCATTATTGCCATATTACATATAGCCATCACCTATTCACCCCCCTCTAGGTGATTTCAAAAGCCACCAGGAGGATAGCAAAGTGGGCCATGGAGTTGAAACCTTATGGCATCAAGTATGAACCAAGGACGAAAATCAAGGGACATGTCCTAACCGACTTCATCGCCGAGTTCACTCCGCGACCATTGACTCTGTGCAACCTTTTGGAGGATGGGTCCTTAACGTGGATGGAGCCTCGAACAGTAAAAGCTCCAGAATTGGGATCGTCCTCACGATTCTGGAAGGATCGATAATTGAGCAGTCCTTCACCTTGGGCTTCCCTACTAACAACTGTTGGCCCAAAGGTCTATCACCTTAGTTTTGATGATGATCAACTCATGAAGTTATGTTTATTAATGATCTTGTGTTTAATTAGTGACAGATTCATTATCAATATCTTAGTAGGTGCATAGCTCAACAAAGGATAAAATGTTAAGATTTGGAGCTAGCATGGTGTGATCCAAGGAGTTTTTGGATCAAGCTAGGACCAAGTCAAGAAGATGAGAAGCTTTCAAGTGAAGACTTCAAGAAGATGAAGACTTGTGTCTAGGTATAAGATTTGTTTTTGTTTTAGATAAAATGTAAAGGATAGAGTAGTTGGTGGATTGCTCAAGTATACCATGCACACACACTCTTGTTTTAGTTGTCTTTTCATAAAAGAATCTTCAGTTTAGAAAAGACTTTCATTTTGGAAAAATACTTATTTGGTTTTTGGTATTTCTTATGAACATGTTTTAATCCAAAACCAAGTTTAGAGCTTAATGTCAAAAACTTAGATATTTCATCTTATTTGTGTAGTGGATCATATCCATACACACTGCTTTAATGAGTTCAAAATATCTAGTTTTTATTTGAAGATGTTTTGAAAAAACAAATTTTAGAAAACATGTTTTGGAAAATACAGTTTTTATCATGAGCTAAATATTTTCAAGTTACAAAAATTGTCCAATCTTTTATAACATGCCTTGATCTTGTGCAAGCATGTTTGATTATCATAGTATATTGGTAAAACTGTTTTTGTAGAATTTCTATGTATTTTATGGGATTTTATTTGAGCCAAAAAGACCAAGTTTTAAATCTCAGTTTTCTGTTTCAGGCTTCAGATAAGTCGACTTGCTTCCTTTATAGTCGACTAATCCTGAAGTCGGTCGACCGGCTCGGTCGACCGACGTGCACAGATGTGCACGCCTTTGTGCACTGGAGGACGGCCGACCGTACGGGTCGACCGCTCCAGAGAGCTCTGCTCTCTGGAAAGTTTGGCCGACCGTACGGGTCGACCGACAGAGAGTTCGACTCTCTGCTCCAGTGGCTCGGTCGACCCGGGCGGTCGACCGTGGCTCCAACGGTCGGATTTCTGACCGTTAGCGGTCGACCGATCCGGTCGACCGGCAGCTCTGACAGAGCCCCAACGGCTAGTTTTCCAGACTCTATATAAAGGGTCATTTGGGGGCTGTTTTCTTTAAGATTTGGAGATAGTTTTAGAGCCAGTTTTTCTCCACAAAATAGAGAGCAAATATTCCTATCTAAAGGAAAGTTTTATCAAGAGTGTAAAAGAGAATTTCTTGAGTTTTTCACCAAAGATTCTTTCCTTGTTTTCTCACACAAACACTTGAGCATCCATTGAGCTATTCATCTTATAGGAGTGTTGTAGTGAGAGTCTTTATTGGTGATCAAAGTGTTTAGATCACCAAAGATTTGTTCTTTGTTCTTTGAGGAGACGGGCAAGTGTGCTCGTGGTTGTTTAGGGTTCGGGTGCGAACTCTTGTTGATTGAGGTGTGGCCTCGGCGAGCCGGTGGGCTTGCGGTATGTACGGGACTAGGGAGTCCGAGGGCTTGTAGGTGTTGCGGCACCGAGGAGAGATCCATTGGGATCTTGCATAGTGAAAATCCTTCGTGTGTCGAAGGCGGGGATGTAGAGCAAGTGTGCTCGATCCTCGAAACAAACCCTTTGTGTTTGCGATTGCCTTTTCTCTCTCTCTCTCTCTCCCTTACTTGTTTATATCTTGCATTCCTTTATTGTTCATCTTTATATGCATGATATACTTGTGTGCTTAATTGTATACTTGCTTGGGATTGTTTGCTAACACTTGTATTCAACCAAGAGAGCCAACTCGGCACCTCAACCCATTCAAGGGGAATCTAGAGGAGTTTGTCCATAGCCCTTCACGGGAAATTCGGCAACACTCTTGTGTTATACATAGTGTTTAGTGTAAAAATTTTATTAGGTCATAATTGTTTTTAGCTTCCGCATTATTAGGCATTAAGTGACCATTAGATTAGCCATCACCTATTCACCCCCCCTCTAGGTGAACCTTCAATTGGTATCAGAGCTTGTACTCTGATTGAGTCTAACAACCTAGAGTTAAAGATCCTCATTTTTAGGCTAATCACATATTTTGTACACACACCATGGACTTCATGTCACCACCCATGTTTGACATTGTTAACATCCATATATGGAAGGTGAAGATGTCCTTGTACCTCAAAGCCTTAGGTATTCATGTTTATCTTACCACAACTAATAATGCATATTGTTTAAATGGTAAGAATATTGAGGCTAATACAAAAGCCCTTAATGCTTTAAAGTCTACCCTAGATGATGTTTATTTATCTAGAGTTTCTAACTTTGATTCGGCTTTTGTAGTTTGGAATACCCTCATCTCCTCGGTGAAAAAGATCAATACTATGCAGGGAGCGATTCGGACGTTGGAAGCAACACCTCCAACTTGTGCTATATGGTCCAAGGGGATAACCCCATTGAGGTAACTATCGAATCCGAGGATGAGGATAATAACATGTCATATGAAGAGCTTTCTACATTTTGTCAATTATTGCTTGAAAAATATGACATGATTAAGAAAGATAATAAAATTTGAAAAAGAAACTTGATTGCATGCATGTAGAACATGATACATTTAGAAGTAACATTGCATGTTTAGAAAAAGAAAATGAAGTTTTGAAAAATGAAAATGTTTCCCTCATGTCTAAGTTAAATAATTTATGTGAAGGAAACACTATTTGAAAAATATTTTATTTTGGTGGAAACTCAAAAGGAAATTGTTTTAAAAGAAAACAACTCTTTGAAGAAGAAAATTTTTGAAAAAGAAACGGAAAAAGAAAATGTTTCTAAAAAGAAGAAAAATGATTTATTTCTCACTACTCTTTACATGCTACCATTGATGATAGTGAGATTAAGAATTTGAAAAATAAAATAGATAGTTTGAGTTCAACCTTGAACTCATGTGCTTTTAACCATACTAGGTTGGAGTCTTTGTTTTCAAAGAAACAAACTCCATCCATTCATGCACATCATCATCATGCATATGCTTATGTTGCACGTCACGATCACAATCACTCACATAAGCATACTAAGGTGTACACTTGTACACATTGTGGCCGCAAAGGCCATTTAGCAAAGTTTTGTTATGATAGATTGCATCATTTTAATTTTGCTAATAATAAAAATGTTTGGGTGCCTTACAATAAGACTAACCCCAAGGACCCAAGAAAAAATGGGTACCAAAGTCCCCACCTTTTGTTTTGATGTAGATGAGGGCTCTCACAAGACGTGAGAGATTTGATGCCTTGATGGTGGGTGCACTTGAACTAATAAGACACATATTTGGAGCACCGCTATCAAGGAAGTTTTGGTGGGATGACCACCATGTTTGGAGCTTTGGAGTTGGTAACAATCTCTAAACTCCTACTTTTTATGTTCATGCTTGTTTATTCATAATATTCATAGCATGTTCATGTTTTATGATTTATTGTGCTTCATGTGGTAAAATCTAGTTTAAATGTAGTTTTTATTAAAACTTGAATTTATACATGTACAAATAGTGAGAACAAATTGATTCATATATGTTTGCACTTCATGCTCATTTGTACCCACTATATGCATATGTATAGCCTAGTTTTGATGATTCTTTCATTTATACATGTTTTGCCAGTTTTCATATTTTTACTTCATGTATATGTATTTTAACTCAAATCTAATAAATATACATGTATACCCGTGAGTCTCTTGCCTTCATGCAAATACATTTGATAGACTCTTTTATGTTTGGGATATGTATGTATATTATTAGGATTGGATAAATCATACATATACCTAGAAGTTTGTTTGTTTTATTGAAAAATGATTTTTCATGTTTTTGTAAAAATTTGATACATGATCACTTTTGAGCTTCAATGTCTATTTCATGAAAATGCTATTTACATGACTCTTGTACACTCACATTTTATTCATTTTGTCATGACCTTGTTTCATGAACATCTTTTTATGAGCTTTATAGATCTTGATTGTCATATTTGTGTATTTGGTATGATTCATGAAATACATATGCTTTGATTTTATATTTTGAAAGATCTTTAACGGAATCAACAGAGATCACAGTCAAAGTTACGAGAGGCTAGTCGTGACACAGTGAATTATTACAGGCATTAATGGATCTATCAAGTTTGAAGATCATCAATAGCAGGGCAATAGATCTGGCAAACATCAAAACATTGGTGAATGGCTGCCCTGATTGATGGAAGGAACACCATGATAATGTGTGGCGGAATGGCCTTGTAAGACTATGGTAGTTATGTGAAGATGGTAAGTCTCAAAATTAAAATATCGATGGAAGGTAAACTATCACCAAGTGATCGGTGGAAGACTATGGCACGACAAGTGCTTGACAATGCTCGTGCAAAGTTGGTAAGACCATGAAAAAATTAGAGGTGGGTTGCCTCAAGACCGGCAGGGCCCCATGGCCGGGAAGGGGTCATAAAGCGAAATTTGCTAGTGGCGGTGGTGATGCAATGCAAGTTATGGGAAAGAAACTAGGTCAAGGAGTTTCAATTAAAAACTTGAAAGGAGCTCACTTCGAGGTGGAGCTTTAAGGAAATTGCAATGGGTCTAAGTGTTGCAGGATGAATAAAGAAAAGATGAATTCGGGTAAGGCGCGAGATGGCCCACGGTATGGCGGTGAATCTTGTTGGCCCAAAGGCCTATCACTCTAGTTTTGATGATGATCAACTCATGTAGTTATATTTGCTAATGATCTTGTTTAATTAGTGACAGATTCTTTATCAAGATCTTAGTAGATGCAAAGCTCAACAAAGGATTAAATGTCAAGATTTGGAGCTAGCACGGGGTGATCCAAGGAGCTTTGGATCAAGCTTGGACCAAGTCAAGAAGATGAGAAGCCTTCAAGGAAAGACTTCAAGAAGTTGAAGACTTGTGTCTAGGTATAAGATTTTTATTTGTTTTAGATAAAAATGTAAAGGATAGAATAGATTGGTGGATTGCTCAGGTATATCTTACGCACACACTCTTGATAGAATTGCTTTCATAAAAAGATTTTCATGTTTAGAAAAGAATTTTTATTTGAGAAAAAGATTTTTCATTGGACAAAATACATGTCTTGGTTTTTGATGTTACCTATATACATTTCTTTCAAAATCAAGTTTAGTGCTTTATGTCAAAAACTAGATATTTCATCTTGATTGTGTAGTGGATCATATCCATACACACTATGCTTTAAAGTATATCTTGTTTTTGTATTTGATGAAAATTTGAAAAACATGTTGTTTAGAAAAATAGTTTTTTATTATGAGCCAATATTTCCAAGTTACAAAAAATAGTCAAATCTTTAATAACATGCCTTGATTTTGTGCAAGCATGTTTCTATATCATAAAACTATTTTTTTTATAGAATTTCTAAGTATTTATGGGATTTTTTATTAAGCCAAAAAGACCAATCTTTAATCCCAAAATTTTCAGGTTCTGACAGTTCTGATTTTTCAGAACTGACAGTGGCCGGTCGACCGGGTCGGTCGACCGGACGTGCACAGACGTGCACGCCTGTGTGCACTGGAGAACGGTCGACCGTGCCGGTCGACCGCTTCAGAGAGTCTGCTCTCTGGAAATTCCGGTCGACCGCACCGGTCGACCGACAGAGAGGTAATTCTCTGCTCCAGGTGCGCGGTCGACCGGACCGGTCGACCGGAGGCTGCAACGGTCGGATTCTTGACCGTTGCCGGTCGACCGGACCGGTCGACCGGCAGTTCTGACAGAACCCAACGGTCAGATTTTTCTGGCCTCTATAAAAGGGGGTTTTGTCATTGTTTGAAGCCAAGATTTTTGGAGACCTTAGAGCCTGTTTTCTCATATTCATTTCAGAGGTTTTTCTCCACAAAAATAGTGAGCTAATACTTCCAATCAAAAGGGAAGATTTTATAAGAGTGTAAAAGTGATTTCTTGAGATTTTTCACCAAAGATTCTTTCCTTGCTTTCTCACACAAACACTTGAGCATCCATTGAGCTATTCATCCTATAGGTGTTGTAGTGAGAGCTTTTGTAGGTGATCAAGTGTTTAGATCACCAAGATTTCATCTTGTACTTTGAGGAGACGGGCAAGTGTGCTCGTGGTTGTTTAGGGTTCGGGTGCGAACTCTTGTAGCTTGAGGTGCGGCCTCGACGAGCCGGTGGCTTGTGGTGTGTAAGGGACTTTGGGAGTCCGAGGGCTTGTAGGTGTTGCGGCACCAAGGAGAGATCCGGTTGGATCGTGCATAGTGGAAATCCTTCGTGTGTCGAAGGCGGGGATGTAGAGCAAGTGTGCTCGAACCTCGAAATAAACCCTTTGTGTTTGCGATTGCTCACTCTTGCTCTCTTACTCTTTTGTCTCACTTATATCTTGCATTACTTTATTGTCTTTATCTCTTATATGCATGATATACCTTTGTGCTCATAATTGCTATACTTGCTTGGGATTGTTATTAACACTAGTATTCAACCAAGAGAGCCAACGCGGCACCTCAACCCATTCAAGGGAATCTAGAGGAGTTTGTCCAGAGCCTCGCAAGGGGAATTCGGCAACACTCTTGTGTTATACATAATTGTTCAATTAAAAGAAGTTTAATTTGGTCAACTTAGTTTTAATTCCGCATTATTTGTTCATAAGTGACCATTAGATTAGCCATCACCTATTCACCCCCCCTCTAGGTGATCTTACAATTGGTATCAGAGCCAAGTGCTCTTGATATTGGGTCTAACAACCTAGAGTTAAAGATCCTACTTTTAGGCTAATCACAATATTTTGTACACACACAATGGACTTCATGTCACCACCCACCTTTGACACTCTTAACATCCAAATTTGGAAGGTTAAGATGTCTTTGTTCCTCAAAGGACTTGGCCTTAGTGTATATCTTGCCACTACTAATAAAGAATATTGCTTAAATGGTAAGAACATTGAGGCTAATGCAAAAGCCCTTCATGCTATTAAGTCAACCCTAAATGATGATTATTTATCTAGGGTTTCTAATGTTGAATCGGCTTTTGTAGTATGGAACATCATCACCTCCCTCGGCGAAAAAGATCTATACTATGCGGGGAGTGACTCGGACGTTGGAAGCGACACCTCCAACGCATGCTTTATGGTCCAAGGGGATGACCCCCTTGAGGTAAACTCCGAATCCGATGATGAGGACATGTCATATGATGAGCTCACTTCATTTTGCCAAACAATTCTTGAGAAATATGACATGATTAAAAAGGAAAATAAAATTTGAAAAAGGAAATTGTTTGCATGCATAAGGAACATGACTCATATAGAAATAACATTGCATGCTTAGAAAAAGATAATAAAAGTTGGAAAAAGAAATTTGATTGCATGCATGTAGAGAATGATTCTTTTAGAAATAAACTTGCATGTTTAGAAAAAGAAAATGAAGATTTGAAAAATGAGAATATTTCCTTAATGTCTAAATTGAATGTTTTTTGTGAAGGAAATATGATTTTGAAAAATAAGATTGATTTGGTGGAAAAACAAAAGGAAGATGTTTTCAAGAAAATATCACTTTGAAAAGAAAATTTGTTGAAAAAGAAAAAGATTTTGTTCACAAAAGAAAAAGAAAAATGACCATATATCTCATCATGCTTTACATGCCACGACAAATGAGATAAATGTTTTGAAAAATAAAATGGATAATTTGAGTTCAACTTTGAACTCTTGTGCATTTAATCATACTAAGTTGGAGTCAATGTTTTCAAAGAAACAAACTCCTCATGTTCATGCACATCACTCTCATCATCATGCTTATGTTGCACAACATGATCACAATCCTACACATAAGCATACTAAGGTGTACGTATGTACATATTGTGGTCGCAAAGGCCATTTAGCAAAATTTTGTTTTGATAAGAAACCTCATTTATATTTTGCTAAGTATAAAAGATTTTGGGATCCTTACAATAAAGCTAACCCCAAAGGACCCAAGAAAGTATGGGTACCAAAACCCCCACCCTTTGATTTTGATGTAGGTGAGGGCTCTCACAAAACGTGAGAGGATTGGTGCCTTGATAGCGGATGCAATGGACATGATGGACAAACTTTTGGATGCATTGCTATCAAGGAGATTTTGGTGGGAAAGACCACCATGCTTGGAGTTTTGGAGTTGGTAACAATTTCTAAACTCCTATTTTATTTATGTACATGCTTTTATTTTCATAATATCATTCATAGCATGTTCATGTTTTAAGATTTTATGTGCTTCATGTGGCATTTACATGCTTAAATGTAGAATGTGTCAAAACTTGCAATTATACATATATGAATAGTGAACTACAATTGACTCATATATATTTGAACTTCATGCTCATTTGTATCCACTATATGCATGTGTATAGGCTAGTTTTGATGATTCGGTCATTTATACTTGTTTTGCCTATCTTTGATCTTACTTCATGTATATGTGTGTTTAATTCAAATCTAATAAATATACATGTATACCCCTTGAGTCATTTGCCTTCATGCAATATATATTGGACTCTTTTCATATTTGGGATATGTATGCATATTGTTAGAATTGGATAAATCATACATATACCATGAAGATTAGTAATAATAATAAAAATGATTTTTTTTTTTTGATTTGTACAACAAAATGTGATTTATGATCTTTTTGAGCTTGAATGACTATTTTCATAAAGCATTGCTAAATACAAAATACTTTATGAAAATATATGATTTGTTTTTCATGAGATTCATGCTTCACTTTCAATTTTCATGAAAATACCATTTACATAACCTTTGAACACTCATCTTTTATGATAAAAGATAATTTTTGAGCTTTATGGACTATGAGTGCTTAAACTTGTATGTATTTAGTATTATTCATGGAAAACATTTGACTTTGTATTTTTGAAGGATCTTTAACTAGTTTGTCAAAAATCCATTTAAACTAGTTATCTATTCTTCAAATTAATTCACATGATCCTATTTGAAATCATATGGATAAATTCTTTTGTATTTTCAAAATTTATTTGATGCTTCATGATTTGAATATTAGTTTAAATGTTAGCATTTGTCAACACTTGAATTTATACTTATACACATTATGGATCACAAATAAATCTATATATGATTGGGTTTGAATGCTTATTTGTGCCCATTAGGTGTGTTAGTATAGCCTAAGTTTTGATGATTATTACATTTTAAACTTGTATTCCCATTTCGGATTTATGCTATGATCGTGTGCTTTTATTTTATGTATATGTTTGTCTTGACAAAACATTAAGATATACATGGATACCTCTTGAGTCGTTTGCCTTTCATGCAAATCTATATATAGACTCAAATGTATTTTTAAGGATATGTATGTATACTTAATGTCTTGTCAAAACATACATATATCTTGAAATATAAATTTCTGTTTTTAATAAAAATTTTGTAATTTTTCAATAAAATTTTTGTGATGGATTTCATGATTTCAAAATTTTAAGGAATTGAGTTTTATTGCTATTTTTTCATGATACTATGTTCCACATAACACTAGCACACTCACTTCTTTTTGATATGGACTTTATGGATTCTAGAGTTTTTTTTTTAGTGCCTTGTGTTTCATTGATATTTCATGAAAAATTTTTGCTTTATTCCTTGATTGAAGGACTCCGTACTAGTTGTTAAACACCTTCATTTAACTAGTTCGAATTCTTCATGTGGTCGATTATATGATATATACACTTAAGCTTATTTTCAATTGGTATCATTAGATATTTTCAATTGGTATCAATTTGATTCATGTTGTATATACTCATATTTTGTTCTTTCATGTATGTATGCATCTACTTCAATTGATATTATCTTTTCATACATATATGTGATCTTTTGTGCTTGATTTACACACGTATATTATATACTATATGTTTGCTTATCAAGATTTTGGTTTTAAAAAATTATTTGATATGAACTTGTGTTTCGTATTGCCTATATGCAAGGAGAGCTTAACATCTCTCTTACATATAGATTCATGTTGAGTGTATTGTGTATTGAGGAGCTTAACATCTCTTCTTTATATGGTACACGTGTGTAGGGGGAGCTTCACATCTCCTCTTATGCATTACATAATATGTGTTATGTGAGTTAGGGCTTGTCATCCCTTCTTCATGTAATGCATATGTGTAGGGAAGTTAACGTAGCGTCTTCCTCTTCATGACTGTATATCGCATATAAATCTTATTGATTGATTTGATTTTACCCTCCTTGATTTCCTTATTTTTGACAAAAAGGGGGAGAAAATTTGTTTGATGATTTGAACTTTGAACCCTTTGTTGATGATTGACAAAAAGGGGGAGAAGTATTTGAGTTATATGCATGATTTCCTTAAGGGGGAGAAGTATTTGTTCCTTACTTAAGGGAGAGAAAGATTTTGAGATGATTTTGAGTTTTTATACTTGTGCTTTTACTCATGCATAGCAATAATATAATAAGATAAAAGCTTGAGAAAAAGATTTGTGCATTCATTTGCATACATATTTATGTGCTTTAATGTCATATCTATTTATTTCTAGTGATGCATGAGTTAAGGGGGAGCTTCTTTGAAGCTTTACTTTAATCCATGCATATATAACTTCATGAGTTTTGTCATCATCAAAAAGGGGGAGATTGTTGGCCCAAAGGCCTATCACTCTAGTTTTGATGATGATCAACTCATGTAGTTATATTTGCTAATGATCTTGTTTAATTAGTGACAGATTCTTTATCAAGATCTTAGTAGATGCAAAGCTCAACAAAGGATTAAATGTCAAGATTTGGAGCTAGCACGGGGTGATCCAAGGAGCTTTGGATCAAGCTTGGACCAAGTCAAGAAGATGAGAAGCCTTCAAGGGAAGACTTCAAGAAATTGAAGACTTGTGTCTAGGTATAAGATTTTTATTTGTTTTAGATAAAAATGTAAAGGATAGAATAGATTGGTGGATTGCTCAGGTATATCTTACGCACACACTCTTGATAGAATTGCTTTCATAAAAAGATTTTCATGTTTAGAAAAGAATTTTTATTTGAGAAAAATATTTTTCATTGGACAAAATACATGTCTTGATTTTTGATGTTACCTATATACATTTCTTTCAAAACCAAGTTTAGTGCTTTATGTCAAAAACTAGATATTTCATCTTGATTGTGTAGTGGATCATATCCATACACACTATGCTTTAAAGTATATCTTGTTTTTGTATTTGATGAAAATTTGAAAAACATGTTGTTTTAGAAAAACAGTTTTTATTATGAGTCAATATTTCCAAGTTACAAAAAATAGTCAAATCTTTAATAACATGCCTTGATTTTGTGCAAGCATGTTTCTATATCATAAAACTATTTTTTTTTGTAGAATTTCTAAGTATTTATGGGATTTTTTATTAAGCCAAAAAGACCAATCTTTAATCCCAAAATTTCAGGTTCTGGCAGTTCTGATTTTTCAGAACTGACAGTGGCTGGTCGACCGGGTCGGTCGACCGGACGTGCACAGACGTGCACGCCTGTGTGCACTGGAGAACGGTCGACCGTGCCGGTCGACCGCTTCAGAGAGTCTGCTCTCTGGAAATTCCGGTCGACCGCACCGGTCGACTGACAGAGAGGTAATTCTCTGCTCCAGGTGCGCGGTCGACCGGGCCGGTCGACCGGAGGCTGCAACGGTCGGATTCTTGACCGTTGCCGGTCGACCGGACCGGTCGACCGGCAGTTCTGACAGAACCCAACGGTCAGATTTTTCTGGCCTCTATAAAGGGGGTTTTGTCATTGTTTGAAGCCTAGATTTTTGGAGACCTTAGAGCCTGTTTTCTCATATTCATTTCAGAGGTTTTCTCCACAAAAATAGTGAGCTAATACTTCCAATCAAAAGGGAAGATTTTATAAGAGTGTAAAAGTGATTTCTTGAGATTTTTCACCAAAGATTCTTTCCTTGCTTTCTCACACAAACACTTGAGCATCCATTGAGCTATTCATCCTATAGGTGTTGTAGTGAGAGCTTTTGTAGGTGATCAAGTGTTTAGATCACCAAGATTTCATCTTGTACTTTGAGGAGACGGGCAAGTGTGCTCGTGGTTGTTTAGGGTTCGGGTGCGAACTCTTGTAGCTTGAGGTGCGGCCTCGACGAGCCGGTGGGCTTGTGGTGTGTAAGGGACTTTGGGAGTCCGAGGGCTTGTAGGTGTTGCGGCACCAAGGAGAGATCCGGTTGGATCGTGCATAGTGGAAATCCTTCGTGTGTCGAAGGCGGGGATGTAGAGCAAGTGTGCTCGAACCTCGAAACAAACCCTTTGTGTTTGCGATTGCTCACTCTTGCTCTCTTACTCTTTTTGTCTCACTTATATCTTGCATTACTTTATTGTCTTTATCTCTTATATGCATGATATACCTTTGTGCTCATAATTGCTATACTTGCTTGGGATTGTTATTAACACTAGTATTCAACCAAGAGAGCCAACGCGGCACCTCAACCCATTCAAGGGAATCTAGAGGAGTTTGTCCAGAGCCTCGCAAGGGGAATTCGGCAACACTCTTGTGTTATACATAAGTGTTCAATTAAAAGAAGTTTAATTTGGTCAACTTAGTTTTAATTCCGCATTATTTGTTCATAAGTGACCATTAGATTAGCCATCACCTATTCACCCCCCTCTAGGTGATCTTACAAATCTGCCAAAGGCCCTGGGGAGAGGGAGTAAGGTTAAAGGCTTCATGACATAGTTAGAACCAAGAAAGAATTAAGGTAGTAATTCAAAATCTCAAGTTATTTTGCTAAAGACTTGAAAAGCAAGTCAAGGTGGAGATTTTTAGAATTTTGTCTTGTTTTTCAAGAGAAGATGATGGTCCAAGAAAATTCAATTGAGTTGGAGAAGACGATGACTTGAAGCAAAAGACGCAAATCAAGGTGAAGCAGTTTCCTTTTCAGGCGAATGCGAGTTTTCTTTTCAGTAGGAGTATGAATAGGATTTAATTCCTATTCAATGAAGATTTGTTTCTAAAGATTAAAAGTATAGAAACCTTCGATGGGGATCTCCGTATCTCCCAACTATTGGTATCATAAAAAGTATGGTATCCCAGGTTATGCATGCAATAATTGATATCGAGCATATCAATTTCGTTACAAGACTCTCTTCATGGTCTTTCCTTCTCTTCAAGGCAAACAAATAGGCCCTTAGGCTCTCAAATTTCTAGCCTCCTTTAAGCACTGACTTCTATATCAATTTGTTGTAAAGAGTGTCTATTTATTGGGGATTTTCATGAGGTGATTTATATGTAGAATCCTCTAGGTTTCCCCATTCATCACATTAGGTTTTCCCATTCATCACATTAGGTCTGTCACTTTTCTTGTGCCTTGTGTCGTCTCAAACAGGGACCTCCCACATGGTTTGAAAATTTTAGTTCTGGCGTTTTCATCTTGATTTCTTCCAGACTAACGTCGATTATGTCGTGTTACTTCTCCTTGAGATTAGCTTGTTTTTGTACAATTTGTGAACGCTCAGCTAAATTAGCAACTGGAGATGAAGAATCTGGGACCACTCTGTTGTGTTCTTGGTATTGAAGTTTCCTATAGACCCGGTGACCATCTGTTTCCCAGCAGAAGTATATTAAAGACCTCCTGGGACGTGCTGCTGTCTGAACTGATTAGTAATATCCTTTGTTGGCATTTCTCTTCAACTTCATAAGAATTTGTCATTTGAGATGGGTTTGTTGTCGGAGAATTAATCCTACACGATATCATCAGCCTGTAGGTACTCTAGACTATCTTACCATCATATATCCGGATATAACACCTACGTACAAATTTCACTATGCTGCTTTGATTAGAATTGTTCGCTTTCTTTCTTTTTCTCCACATTTTCACTAGAGTTTCGTGGTTTAGTTTTTTGCCAGAGATATTAAAGGACATATGTATTTCTTTGTGACTGTTATTTCATGACATTCCAAGAAGTAAGATGTTTGTCGAACATTACTTCTAAGATTATATGGCTCTGGAAACTCTTACAGGACATGAGTGTTACTTTTCTTCACATGCAATGTGATTATCAATGTGCAATCAAGAGTGATTGCTAGTCTAATTTTCATGAATGCACTAAACAGATTTGATAGATGGCCACTTCTGCATGTCGTGAGAATTCGAAGACCAGCATGATTACACTACCATATGTTCATTTACAGTTGTAGATTGTTGGTTCAGTAACTTATAACTCAAAACTTCATCAGTTTCTACTTTCCAGATATTGATCAAACTCAGAACTTCATCAGTTTCTACTTTTCAAGTTTTCAGTGGTTAATCCATCCAGGTTTTAGGCTGAGTTGTAAGATTGAGACCAGAAGACAGTGTGTGAAGGTGTTAACAAGCAAATAGCCAGGTGTCCAATTTGACTATTTTTAGCTAGACAACCTAATAAAGTCCTACCATATACTAGATATCCACGTCTTTGGCTCTCTCTCTGCTTACCATATGAATCTGTTCTTGGATGAGCATGCATAAAAAATTGAGTCTACTACACTATTTAGTTTTTTGTTTTGATTCCTGACCAGAACATACAAAAGATTCAATGGGTGCCAACTTCTAATTGCTAGACAAAACCTCTGATCTTCTGCGATCTTTATTTTGTTGGAGGGCACAAAATATCTCCAATTCTAGTTTGAATAATTATGTCCCGGGTCTTTTTCTCTTAGTAGACAAAATCTGAACTTTTGTGGACAAAAGCCTTGGCTTTTAGGTGACAAGCAACGTGCTAACACCATTAACAGTCACCAAGAAATGAATGTTTTGATGCAACTCCAAGTTCCCCATGTTTATGTATGCTGTTGCTGTCACCAATCATGATGTTTACTAAACAAGTGTACTAGAAATGACATGAGGTTAAACTTTTAGAGAAGGACTATTAGGTTCTAATTAACTGAAAAACAAGAAACAACGAAGAAAGAAGAGACCAAATGCAAGTCATGCACAATGTTTATATATAATTATTTGACTCTTCTCATGATCACTCTTCTCCTCCTTTGTTTCCCAACTTTGATCTTCCTATTTACCTATTGCTTCTATTTTTGTCCACCTTGCTTGCCTTTTTTTCCTATAACCATCAACCCCATGATCTTATCTCCTCTCCTACAACTCAATCCAAAGGATGGAACTCCTACTTGTATTTGGCAAGTGCTTGCAATACTAACGAACCAATATTGCACGATCTAAACCAAAGGAGTGTTTCGAAAGTGAAGAATAACGATGTGTGACAAAAGCTGCTATTAACGGGTTCGGTTCATGTGTGTGAACCACACACACAGTTATAAGATGGTCAATCTTGTTTTGACACGTAAATAAGATATCAGGTTTCAGATATATAAAGCTTTAAAGTCTTTGAATTCTTATAATATTATAAAAGGGTCTCTGTTATAATTTATACATAATATATTCGTGTGGCTCACACACATGAACTGAACCCGCTATCGGCATGGAAAAGCAAAGTGCAAGAGGCCAGCTATCCATCCTGGACCATCTTTAGCTAGGCAGCCTACTTCCAAGTCCCAATCCAAAGAACAAAGCTAGTAGTAGTACTATTTAGTGGGTTGCATTGCTACGTTTCGCAAATTTTACCATAGCTCTCCATCTGTTTGGCCCCATAATTTCGGGCACGCACTCAAAGATGGATTGACACTGATATTCCCTTTTGGCCAACACAATCCCCCATCTTGCACTCACATACAAAATGACACTGCAGGATTCCTCTCTCATGCATCTGCCACATTGGCCTTGTGTAGGATGGCAATTGGACACCGAAATCTCAGTACCCGTCCTCATCAACAAATGCCAATGAGTAGAGGCCAGAGAGGTGAGAGATCTCGATCTACATTGAGACACTAGAAGTTTTATCTCAGAGAGAGAGAGAGAGAGAGAGAGAGAGAGAGAGAGAGAGACTGCTTTGAAGATCGCCGTATGTGCCAAACAACGTGCATGCGGTCTACAGCTCTACAGGGATGGCTAGAGAGCTAAATCTATATGCAGGAATCATTTGATGAACACACAGCACTGATACTGTAGGATCGAGGATCTTTACCCATTAAGGATTCTGCGTATAGGCTTTGGACACGATTCAAAATCAGTGGATTCCCCATCATGACTTCTCTTGGTTGATCGGCCTGCTGCTGCTGCTGCTGCTGCTAGCCTGCACCCGGGTCTTGAGGTTTGGGGACTGAGAATCTGGCATGCATGTGAATCCACAGTTTGTGGTAGAAATATGCTAGTTACATGTCGGGGTGGCAATGGGGCCTGATAACTCAGATCCAAGTCCGAACCGAGTTTTCGGGTTTGGATCCTAATAGTATCCAATAGGTTATTGGATGGGGGTATGAATCTTAAAATAGATCCGATTTGTTAATGAATCTATCTTTAGATCCTCAAGGAATCAAACCCGACAACTCGATAACTCGAATGAATATTCAATAGTTATTTCACCTAGTTCAATCTAAGGAGAAGAAGGATGACCGCAATCGCCACCTATTCTATCTTCTGACGATCTATAGGAAAGTGGGGGAGTTGTAGGTCTTATGTTCGTGAAAGCACCCTTGCCCTTGCATGGAAGCTCACCTCGGATACCTTGATTTCAAATCAAGAAATAAATAAGAAAGGGATAGAAAATTTAGTGCAGAAATATATATCCTAATAAAGAATGCAATAACTTAAAAAAAGAAAATTAAAATACTTAAGAGTGGGAAGACCCATGGGGACTAAACTAGTCCTACTCGTAAAAGCAAGGTTAAAACTGTTTTGCAGTGAGTTAATATAAGATGCAATATGTAGAAGAAAATGACCCTAGATCTAAATGCTAAAGAAGCAAACATTGGCATGATGTCTAAGAAAATAAAAAATCCCAAACTAGAAAGCAGATAAACCTACGAATAATAAAAACTAGAAACCTATTAAAATAGAAGTGAAAGAGTTGACAATACATGTTTGTACCATTGTAGTGATCAATTTCTAACTCCCACCAGGATCAAGACACGCGTCCCCCTCCATCAGAACCTCTGGAGGACACAACAATAAAAATCATTCGAGCATCTCCTCCGAGCATCTCCTCGCAGAGCATTACTCGGTTATTCCCGAGACCGCTCCTCTTCTCGAGAAATGATTGTCCCGAGGATACTCTTCCTTTCAAGAACATCGTCAACTGAGACTAGTTCTTTTATCCCATGCAAGGTGGCCACTGCAACCAAGTTCATCGATTTTTGCTGACACTTATGGAGTCCTTTATGCTGCTAAATTATCCCATGTTTCATACTTACAACGACCCCTACTTCAACGCAGACTATTACAGAAAGTGACAGTAATCGCTCCAGCAATCAAAGGCAGAATCACAGTCGTTACGAGGGAATCGCAACGTGCAGATCATGCGGTTATTGAAACTTGCATGACCCGCACTACCAATGAAAGCTCCCCGAGTATATATACGCTGGGAGATGAACAAGAAACAACAGGGGGACAACAAGAGAAAAGAGAAGAAAAGAAAGAAATCCACAATCAGACTTCCTATTGAATACAAAAATTAGCCTCCTCCAAGTCAAAATTCTATTATATCTTGTGGTAATCATAGAGTTTTAACTCTGTTAAGTTCACTGTAATCCTTTACAAATAGTGAATTATCTCTACCCTCCCTGTGGTTTTTCCCAAATTACGTTTTCACATAAAAATATATGTCTTCGCGTTGTCTTTACATAAAAATATATGTCTTCACGTTGTCTTTTTGCTCTCCCTTAGATCCAGGTTACAAATTGAGGTGTAGAAAAATTTCTTCTGATAATTTACCCCTATATGTTTTTGTTCTTTCATTGAGATTTGAGTCCCTATGCTCAAGATCTCTCCCCATTTAACTTTCCTTGAACAGCCTCTTCTAGATCAGCGATGGCACCATGCAAGCGAGTTACCGATGGCACAACCTCCAAAGGCAAGGTCAAAGCAACCACCAAGGGCACGGCCTCCAAACCGATCAATAATCACCACTCGCAAAGGGCACTACCTCCATCTCGTCATGGGAACCAACTGCCAGTCCCAACCATCTCAACAACAAAAAGACCAGTTCTTTCAGATGCTCCCGAGAGATAAAAAAGCAGATGAAGGAATAACAAGTACAGCCAAATCGCGAGCGGACACAAACGATGCTCGATCGTGACAACAATCTTCTCGAACAAGAAGAACTGAAGCAGCTCAATCTGCAGCATTAGGTTCAAGTCACCGCCCTCCAGAATAACTCCGTGCGAATAGAAGGCAACACCGAGGACAAGGGGTCCCTGAATCTCTACACCCTCGATGAACTGATCCAAAAGCAGATCGTGGAGGCCAAATTACCTCAGCACTTGATCCGGACCACTCGCCTCCATGATTCCCTGCTTTCCAAGGATATTCATGTGTGCGAACTTCTGAGAAAATTCTCGACTCTCACTTTTGACAGCTACACTGGAGTGAGTGTTCTAATCCAACACATCAGGCATTTTCAAGACAAGATGATGCTCTACTCCTACAATGATTTGATAATGTGCCGAACTTTTTCTTCTAGTTTAAGGGGCGTGGTATAGAAATAGTTCTACTTCCTACCACCCCGCTGTTGTCGCAGACCAACATTCAATGAGGAACCCTGCAGTCACAGATGTAGTAGAGAAGTACCACCCAATGACAAGAATAAGGAAACAATAGGAAAAAAGTAAAACATAAGATTTAATGAGGTTCGGCAATTTGCCTACGTCCTCGGGGCAAGAAAGAGAAGTGCTTTATTGATTCAATAATCAATACAATTTCATGCATACATATGAAGATGACTCTGCCCCTTTATTTATAGCCAAGGAGACCTAGAAGAATTGAAATCCTCAATTGGACTCGTTTCCAATTCAGAAAAGAAATCCCAAATCTGGAAGGATCCGTCTGTCGGTCAACCGACCCAAGTCCCGGTTGACCGAGCGGTTGACCGCTCCAACCCGAGAGCAAAGCCATGTCAGTCGGTCGATCGTGCGGTCGACCGATCGTCTGCTGCGATCGACCGGGCGGTCGACCATTATTGCCTGTGCACGTTGGTGCACACCGTTCGATTGGCCGGTCGATCGGTAACCGCTGTCAGACTTTCTTCGTCTTTGGCTCTAATTGTATCTCTCTTCCTACAATTTTTCACCTCGGTGAAGATTTCACAAATCTGAGCCGATCTCAGTATAGGATCTACCAACTCGAAAGTGGCTGCACCAATGTGGCTGCCTACGTACCCTACCCAAGGGATCAAGCCATCTGTAGTTCATCCAAATGAGCTCCAACAAGCTCAAGCGACAGGAAGGATATGGAGCAATGCTTTACAATGTGTAAATTTTACTCCTGACACCACCTTGGTAAGCATATTGGCGGGATTCTCCTTTGTGTGAATCTTCTGTAACTCAATATCACCATCATCAAGAATCTCCCGAATAAAGTGAAACCTGACATTTATGTGCTTCGTTCTTACATGATACACCTGGTTCTTTGCTAAATAGATAGCATTCATACTATCACAATTGATCTTCAGCAGATCCTGTTCAATCCCAAAGTCATTGAGTAACCCTTGAAGTCGTATTGCCTCCTTCATGGCCATGTACTCGGCCTCTGTAGTAGACAATGCGACGGTAGACTGTAGAATAGAGCACCAACTGACTGGTGCTTGAGAAAATGTAAATACATACCCCGTTGTGGACCGGCATTTGTCAAGGTCTCCAGCATAATCGGAGTCAACATATCCGATACATTCCTGCTTCCCAATGGAATCCTTCTCGAATACCAATCCAACATCTATGGTACCTTTAATGTACCGTAGAACCCACTTTACTGCCTCCCAATGACCCTTTCCAGGATCATGCATGTATCTACTAATCATGGAGACAGCCTGTTACAAATCTGGTCGTGTATACACCATTACATACATCCGACTACCAACTGCACTAGCATATGGCACGCGAGTCATGTACTCACGTTCTTCAATAATTTTTGGAGACATAGTGGCTTTTAACTTGAAATGAGGAGCTAATGGTGTACTTACAGATTTCATATCCTTGTCGATGTTGAACCTGTGAACTACCTTTTGCAAATACCCCTTTTGTGTCAAGCTCACCTTGCCACTGTTGACACTCGAAAAAGACAATATTTTTCATTGATTTGCAAAGGGGAAAAACTTACAAAAAAGTGTCGAGGAGCTAGATTACAAGTAACACAAAAGATTACAAGTAGATCTCCTCTGAGATTCTGGAGAAGTGTGCCGATAGGAGTCTGGTCAGCGCGCGACCACTTTGTCCCTTTGACGATGCAAGCGATGAAATTCCCTTCTCGCCTGGTTCCGGGAATCAGAGAACAGAAGGTTGATAGAACCCTCTTGTTACTTCTCAAAATCGTCTTCGCCTAGGAATTCCTTCTCGCCTGATTCTGAAAATTCCTTGAGAAGAGGGAGGTATTAGGGTATCAGCACCCTGATTAGAGAAGCAGCTCTCTAAAGGTCTCTGAATTCAAGAGAATATATCTCTGTTTGTACGCGCGGTGCGTCCTCTTGAGAAGTCTGCCGTCTCTCTGGAGCGTATCGCCTGTGTTCTCTCCTTGTGTCCCTGGTGGGCTATTTATAAGGAGAGCAGGGGTATAATCGTCCCTTGAAAATATAGAAACAGATTGAATCAAATCTATTTAAATCTGGAAAGTAGCCTTGCTGTGAAGCTAGAATCAGCTTCTGCAAAGTAAAAATAGCAGGTCGATTGATCCTCTTGATCTATTTGATCCTTTCCATATAGTTGGAAGATCTCCCTTGATCTTCTTACTCGTTTTAGGAGAGTCAATAGATTATGGCAATCAATTGCCAAATTTGATCTCAGATTTGATCTTGATTAGATTTGATCTTGATTGGATTAGATTTGATCTCATCTGGAGATTTAATTGGTCAAAGGTTGACCATAGCAGACCCGCAGCGGTGCACCTGCGTCGAGCTCACAGCGGAGCTGGAAGAAACATCTGGCGAAGTCAGAAGACAGCTCTTCAGCGGAGCTAGATAACGTCTGTGGCGAAGCTACCGAACATTCTTCTGCTTCAAGCGAAGCTAACTCTCTGCGGCGTTAACTGAGCACTTCAGGCAAAACTATAAGTTAGCTCCCTGGCGGAGCTGTGAATGGCTTCAAGGCGAAGTTGGATGATATTAGCCTCTCAGGTGAGGCTGTCCCTTTGGGCTCATGTGATGCTAAGTGCTAGCAACTTAGACCTGCTGAGGTCTGTTTAGAGACAATCTGGGCTTACTGTCTGCTTCACTAGATAATAGAGTCCAAGTTGCTTCCTTGTCCCTCGGAGATGGGTGAAAACTGGTCGTCAGCTTATCTGTCACTTGTCTTTTGTAAATGTCAACAAGTACAGAACTGGTCGTCAGCTTGTCTATCGCTTGTCTTTTATAAATGTCAACAAGTTTAGACATTGTTCGGACCATTCAGCCTATCTTTCACTTGTCTTTTGTAAATGTCAACAAGTTTAGACATTGTTAAGGCCAGTAAGAATCTTGTCTTTTTTAAAGTGTCAACAGGACCCCCTTCAAAGTTTTTGAAAGTCTGTAATGGAATGACTCAGACTTCAAAATACTTTGAACTGCTTTGATCGGCGGTATGTGAAGTACGAATGTTGCCATGGTGGTTGAGTTCAGCTTCGCTTTCACTCCTGCTTTGGGATAGATTCGCCGAAGAATCGTGTAGATTCGCGACTCTGAGTAGCTTCACATCTGGGTAGCTTCTCGTCTGAGCCTTCCCGGAATAAGTTCGCTTTGGAACATCTTCCTTTTCCCGAGGCCGACTGCTTTGGGCCAGTCACGAGAAGGATGACTTCTCTTGCATTAATCGAGGGAGATATTCTTTCTTTGTGCATTTTCGAGGGAGGATATTCCCTTTCTCAAGGCATAATAAATGCCTTTATGAGGGAGATCATTTCTTCCTTTGCACGGTTCCAAGGGAAACCATTCCTTTTCTTAAGGCTTAATAAATGCCTTAAATGCGCTCGCGCTCCCATGCTTGAAGCGACAGCGCTCAGGCCATGAGGCCTATAAATAGGACACATGAGGCCTTCTGAAGAGAAGTGATCTGCTATTCTCTTCTCTTGGTTATTAGAGAGAGATACTCAGATCTCTGAACTAGTGGGGATGCCCACTCTGGTTATCACCCGGCCAAGGACCGGTAAGTCTCGGTCATCCAGATACTTCACCAATAGACTGATTACTTTTAGGGAGTTTAACTCCCTTAATTTAGCTTTAACAGCTGCCTCAGGGATTGATTTCCCTTGTTCTTCTGCAGAGAAGGGTTTTAGCCCAGCTTCGCAGCGAAACTATCATTTTGACTTGATCAAAGAAAGATCATTGCATGTGTGTTAAGCTCGCCATTTAGGCAAAACTTGGGACTTAGTCTTGCCATATAGGTGGGGCTAAGACTGCGTCCCTCAGGATCAGTTTGGCTTAGCCATATAGGCGAGGCTAGAACTTGGCTTATGCTGAGCTAGCCCATCATCACTGTGCAAACGAGGCTATCCTCTACTTTAACTGAAATCAATCCTTAACTGAGTCGGATATAAATTGCTTCGCCCCAAAGAATTTGACTTAGCATTTCACTTTTGCAGCTTTTCCTTTGACTTACTGCTAACTTGTTTCAGTTTGCATTGCAGTGAGCTATGTTCGCCAGTCTCTGATGGAAGAGACCAGAAGGTTGCCTCTTACTTTTTCAGTTGAAACTTTAAATCCTAAGCAGGAGGAACAAACTGGGGCAGCTGATGTGTGTTCCCAGAAGAGGTTGGCAGTCGCTTATCCGAGATGATCCACTTCGAGGCGAGGCTGGTAGTCGCTTATCTGAGATGATACACTTCGGGAAAGCGGACATCACCTGTAAGGTCTCGGATCCTTCCCTTGCCAATTTTCATCAAAGAAGATCCAATCTGCTAGTGGCGATCAGTCCTTCGCTAGTTTTGATCAAAGAAGGTCCAGCTTCCTAGTGGCACAATCTGCCATTATGCGAAGGATTGCGGCCTTATGCAGGAGGAAGGCCTTTCGTGTCTAGTTGGTTGGCTTGGAAGTAGATAAGACCACTTGTATGCCCTTCAAGTTGGTATCGATTTTTGTTCCTGTTCCATTTGAGTCCAAATCATCATCTCTCAAAATCACACTTCATTGTTGGACAAGAATGTTGAAGAAAATGACTCAATAATTTTTTTTGAAAATTGGAAATTAGATGGGGATAATTTTTTAAATAAGATCATTCATTCAATCAACATTTTATTGGGTCATATTAAAGAGATCATTGGTGGGTTCCTGCACGATCCACGCTATTTTGATTGGGTAGCAACGCTTGGCCCAATCAGACCACCACCGGAGCCACCCCCTTGAGGTAATCTTCTTTCCCTCTCCATTTGTTTCATGTATTTACACATTCACGATGCATTGAGGACAATTCCTGAGATAAGTGTGGGGGAGGGTTTACTAACATAGGTAGTTTTAAATTTTTTCTTTTATATTTCTTTTTAATTTTAAAAAAAATTTTAAAAATCTTTTTTTCTCTTTTTACAAAACTTTTTGAAACAAGAGAAATAGTTTTTGATTTATTTTAAGAAAATTAAGATTATCTTAGGAATTAGGAAGACCTCAAATTATGAAATTTTAAACTGAGTCAAAATAATATATCTTGTCTAAATTATAGGATAAGAAAGTAAGATTGAAAAGATAATTTGATCTTGAATTTTTTGCCTTAGATTTATGCACTCCACACTTACACAATTTTTGGAATTAAAACAAAGACTGAAAATGCCATAAAAAGTATATATTAAAAAAATATGTAAATAAAAATCACTTATTGAAGTTAGGTAATTATGCCTCAAGAAGCATGATTATTCATACCTAAAACTGTGGACAAAAATAAAATAATCCCTTTAGTTTTGTGGCCTTGTTTACTCGAGTTCTTAAGTCCGAGGGATGTTTTCTCATCTGGTGCCCTAAGACCATCTGGTTTGGTAGTCATCGGCTAAAGGCTCACTACCCGGGTAAATAAGAAAGCCTAAGAAAACTAAGGGAAGAAAAAAGAAAAAATAATAAATAAAAAAATAATATATATTAAATAAATGGCATGAAAGTTTGAGTCGATATCCCAAAAATCTTCACAGTCCACAAAGTGCATATTTTCTAAGAATTTTATGAAAGATCAAAGAGTCAATTCAATTTAAAATTCTTACATTTAATTTATAACAAGATTTTTTTGCATTTTGACTTAGTTTAAGAAAGAACAATTTCTGGTTAACCTATGACCTTAGATCACTTATATTTTCGCAAAAATATTTTAACACTTTTCTCTATTTTCAAAATGTGTTTTCAAAATACTAACATTTGATTTCTTTCTTTATTGATTTTATGGGTGTAATCCGCTGAAAACCCTCAGGAGACAAAACTCCTCCTCTAAGGGAAACTTAGAGATTTAACGGCTTATTGCACATGCTCAGTGTAATCGCGTCACCTGCCAAAGTGGTGTAATAATTCCTTAGCTTTTCGTTTTGCTCGAGACGTGCAAAAGATAAGTGTGGAGGTGTGATTAGTCTCTAATTTTGCATAATTTGTATCACATCTTCACATTAATTTCATATTAAATTTTGCTAATAAAGCTTTGCTTCCTTAATTCTAGGTCATGGTGTGCAATGAAGAAGAAGACCCTAAATCACCATTTAATTGGTGATTAAAAGCCTATTAAAGATAGCCATTAACCTATAGAGCTGATTTTGTAAAACCCAGGGGCTGCAAAGACGAAATCGGGTACAGGGCCTGACAGAGGATAGACGGGACCGCGCGCGGCTCGAAGCGCTGCGCGCGCGGCCACCGTAGGGCAGCGAAAACGCGGCCTGGGCCTCGTTTCCGCGGCCGCGTTTCGGGCCAGAGTTTGTCCCCTGGCCTCCTCTTCCCTGATGCCTATATATATACCCCCCTAGATTCCAGAACAAGAAGATATACAGAGTTTAGGGTAGTTTTTCATTCTATGTTGTAGTTTAGTTTAGGTTAGGGTAGTTCTTCTTCTTCCCCTTTGTATTTTTCATTTATTTTAGATCTTGTATTAGGAGAAAGAGTGATACATGAGTGGAATGTAAGAGTACTTGTAATAGAAGGTGACAAGCTATGAAAGGTGCTCTCTTTATCTCTCTTTGTTTTCTATCTAACTTCTTTTACATGTGTAGCTAATCTTTTCTCTCATGGCATTAACTACTAACCACCAACTAATTTAACTTCTTTTATGATGATCCACATGAATCTAATAGCCTCGTTTTGGCCTTGCTCTTGCAAGAGCCATTGATGGCTGATGATGATGGATCTAACACTCTAACTTTCTAACTCTCTAACAAGCTAACATTACTTTATTTCATGCTTGCTCTTATTGGGTTTTGATGATTTAAGTGTAGCTTGAACTTGTTTTATTGAGTTGGGTTGTAATGAGTTACATATGGGTCATGCTTTGAATCGCTCTTGAACCAAGGACTAGTGATGACCAATGATACATGTGAGGCAACTATCACTAAGAGGTTAGCATGTTGGTGGAGTCATTAGTAGTTAGTGCCATGAGTTTTCTTTATCTTTCACTTTGTTTTAGAAATACCAAAACCACAAATACCATTCTTTTCTATATTTCTCACTTCTTTGTATTTCACCGTACTTCTCTTTCCATTCTTTCTTTTATTTTCTTTTCATTCTTTAAAACTTTGAAGAATCTTTAACAAACACGTGATTCAACCGGTAAAGCTTCTATCGCCTCCCATCCTTGTGGATTCGACTCGTTTTAACCTCTATGCTATAATGGAAATAACGAGGAAGCCAAAGCACACACACTTTACTCTTCATTTCAAAACATACACTTTTTGTGCGCGGTTTTACCCCGATCAAATTTTGGCGCCGTTGCCGGGGATGGGAACGATTTGATTTCACATGTTTGCTAACTTTTCTTCTTTATTTTTTGGTGTGCAGGTTGAAGTTTTAGAATTGCAGAAGTCCACACTTGCTCAAGTGTGGCTGGGTAATTCTTGTATATTTTTATATTCTGTTGCTATTTTTTTATATTACCTGTGCACTATAAATAATTATAAGAATTAAAATACAGAAATTGGATGCTTTAAAACGGTTTAGACATTTGCATCTAGGCACGTGTCAATTTTATTCCAATATACTGTATTTTATTCTTATGTTGTTGTGATACTGATAGAAGGTGTATATATTGCATTGCATATAGTATAGGACAAACACTTCAGTGATTACTCGCTTTTTTGTGTTCATGCTTATCTATATTGCACACTTGTACAAATTTAACTTAAGGGCAAGACCCAATACAAGATAAGGTGGGGAAGTCATTACCCTCCCTTAGCCCAAAAATCACCTCCCCACTCACACAACCCAAGCCTTAATAAAAATTGCTAGACATTGGCCCCTAGGGACATCTCGGACTCATTTAGAAGATTGACCTAAGGGGAAAGTTGTGAGAAGTTGACTCTTGTCAAATCGGTGTCTAAGGTTGGGGATTGAGAGGCGAAACCTCGAAGAACAGTGGTTTGGCATAATTAGGTCCGTTGCTTCGGTACGGATACCTCCCACTGATCTTGTCCCTACCTGGCCGATTAACTCGTGGTCAGCGTCCTATAATATACCCCCTGTGGACAGTCTAACCAGTTAGGAGTCGTCTAGATCTAAGTCAACCCTAGCATAAGCTTGTTTTCTTTTTCTTTTTCTTTGTTGTTTGTTTGTTTGTTTGTTTTTCTTTTTTGTAAATTGTGATATGAATTTTAATAACAACAATTCTTTCAACTATAATATGAATCCATATTTCACCCCGACCTCATTTGACTCGGATAACTCTGACCCGGCAATGTACAACATGAACCAACCATATATGTCAGGTTGGGATTATCCGAATCAATATGACCCATATCCCCAACTATATGACCATAATTTTCAAAATAATTTTAACTCTTCACAGAGTTCATGGGGATTCTCCTACCCCGAGTCCAATTTTCAACCATCTTGTCTACAATTTTCACAATATTCATTCCCCAATTTTGATTCATATACTTCTTTTCCTGAACCACCAATTGAAGAAAAATCATCATTGGAAAGGAGTATCAAAGAGTCCCTACAACAAATGTAAAATTTGCTCAATTCATAATCCTTCCCACATCAAACTCCATACTCCTTTTCTAGAGCATCCAACTGAAGAAGAATCTGAGCTAGAAAAGCGTTTGGAAGTCCTTTGTGATAAAATGCAAAACATGTTGAACTCATCATCTCAACAACATTTTCAAGAGTCCTATTCATCTTTTCCAGTATCACCTATTCAAAATGAACAACCATCAATACTGGACTTGAGTATAGTACCCTTGCGTGAGTCCGAGCAGCAATCAAAAAATCCAATGGACTCATAATTTCACCATAATTTTCAAAATCGACTTTCATACTCATCTTTTCACGAAGAACCAATTGCAAAGAGTATGGAAGACATGATTCCAAATCCAAATTCTATTACCCGGCCTATCAGTAGGCTAGACTCACTTATGAGCGAATTGATCAATGAGAGCGAGAAAAGTCTTTCTTGTCAACCTTTGACCGATCCTTATATCCCTAACTCTACTGATTGGACCTAAGAATCATGTCATTTTGGGAATCTAGATTCAATTTCAGAACACACATTTAAACTTGACCACACTCCAAGTTATGAGAGTCGCCTGGACATTCTGGCAAGTTATCCCTTTCCTGAAATTGAAATCGAACCTGACAGTGATCCTGAACCTCAAGTTGGCATTTCCTTTTCACTTTTTGATTCAATAATGACCCCGGTATCTTTATCAGATTTTTTCTCTATTCCAAAGTCAACATTGAATCCTATACCAGTACACCGTGAAATGGAATCACCAATCTCTTATGATCACACTTCATTAATGGGGACAGTGTGTGAATATCAATTCTTTGGTCTGGACCTTATTTTTGAACCAATTTTGACTCTCATTGTTGACCCTCAACTTGATCTAAGTCAACTTCCCGAGTTGGTATCGGTTTTTGTTCCTGTTCCATTTGAGTCCAAATCAATCATCTCTCAAAATCACACTTCATTGTTGGACAAGAATGTTGAAGAAAATGACTCAATAATTATTTTTGAAAATTGAAAATTAGATGGGGATAATTTTTTAAATAAGATCATTCATTCAATCAACATTTTATTGGGTCATATTAAAGAGATCATTGGTGGGTTCCTGCACGATCCACGCTATTTTGATTGGGTATCAACGCTTGGCCCAATCAGACCACCACCGGAGCCACCCCCTTGAGGTAATCTTCTTTCCCTCTCCATTTGTTTCATGTATTTACACATTCACGATGCATTGAGGACAATGCCTGAGATAAGTGTGGGGGAGGGTTTACTAACATAGGTAGTTTTAAATTTTCTTTCTTTTATATTTCTTTTTAATTTAAAAAAATCTTTTTTTTCTCTTTTTACAAAACTTTTTGAAACAAGAGAAATAGTTTTTGATTTATTTTTAAGAAAATTAAGATTATCTTAGGAATTAGGAAGACCTCAAATTATGAAATTGTAAACTGAGTCAAAATAATAGATCTTGTCTAAATTATAGGATAAGAAAGTAAGATTGAAAAGATAATTTGATCTTGAATTTTTTGCCTTAGATTTATGCACTCCACACTTACACAATTTTTGGGATTAAAACAAAGACTGAAAATGTCTTAAAAAATATATATTAAAAAATTATGTAAATAAAAATCACTTATTGAAGTTGGGTAATTATGCCTCAGGAAGCATGATTATTCATACCTAAAATGGTGGACAAAAATAAAATAATCCCCTTTAGTTTTGTGGCCTTGTTTACTCGAGTCCTTAAGTCTGAGGGATGTTTTCTCATTTGGTGCCCTAAGACCATCTGGTTTGGGAGTCACCGGCTAAAGGCTCACTACCCGGGTAAATAAGAAAGCCTAAGAAAACTAAGGGAACAAAAAAGAAAAAATAAATAAATAAATAATATATATTAAATAAATGGCATGAAAGTTTGAATCGATATCTCAAAAATCTTCACAGTCCACAAAGTGCATATTTTCTAAGAATTTTATGAAAGATCAAAGAGTCAATTCAATTTTAAAATTCTTACATTTAATTTATAACAAGATTTTTTTGCATTTTGACTTAGTTTAAGAAAGAACAATTTCTGGTTAACCTATGACTTTAGATCACTTGTATTTTTGCAAAAATATTTCAACACTTTTCTCTATTTTCAAAATGTGTTTTCAAAATACTAACATTTGATTCTTTCTTTATGGATTTTGTGGGTGTAATCCGCTGAAAACCCTCAGGAGACAAAACTCCTCCTCTAGGGGAAACTTAGAGGTTTAACGGCTTGTTGCACATGCGCAGTGCAATCGCGTCACCTGCGAAAGTGGTGTAATAATTCCTTAGTTTTTTGTTTTACTCGAGACGAGCAAAAGATAAGTGTGTGGGTGTGATTAGTCTCTAATTTTGCATAATTTGTATCACATCTTCACATTGATTTCATATTAAATTTTGCTAATAAAGCTTTGCTTCCTTGATTCTAGGTCCATGGTGTGCAATGAAGAAGAAGACCCTAAATCACAATTTAATTGGTGATTAAAAGCCTATTAAAGATAGCCGTTTACCTAGAAAGCTGATTCTGTAAAAACCAGGGGCTGCAAAGACGAAACCGGGCACACGGCCTGACAGGGGACAGACGGGACCGCGCGCGGCCACCGTAAGGCTGTGGAAACGCGGTCTGGGCCGCGTTTCCGCGGCCGTACGACCGCAGCTGCAGCCGCGCTTTGGGCCAGGGTTTGTCCCCTGGCCCCCTCTTCCCTGATGCCTATATATACCCCCTGGATTCCAGAACAAGGAGATATACAGAGTTTAGGGTAGTTTTTCATTCCATGTTGTAGTTTAGTTTAGGTTAGGGTAGTTCTTCTTCTTCCCCTTTATATTTTTTATTTATTTTAGATCTTGTATTAGGAGAAAGAGTGATACATGAGTGGAATGCAAAAGTACTTGTAATAGAAGGTAACAAGCTATGAAAGGTGCTCTCTTTACCTCTCTTTGTTTTCTATCTAACTTCTTTTACATGTGTAGCTAATCTTTTCTCTCATGGCATTAACTACTAACCACCAACTAGTTTAACTTCTTTTATGATAATCCACATGAATCTAATAGCCTCGTTTTGGCCTTGCTCTTGCAAGAGCCATTGATGGCTCATGATGATGGATCTAACACTCTAACTTCCTAACTCTCTAACAAGCTAACATTACTTTATTTCATGCTTGCTCTTATTGGGTTTTGATGATTTAAGTGTAGCTTGAACTTGTTTTGTTGAGTTGGGTTGTAATGAGTTACATATGGGTCATGCTTTGAATCGCTCTTGAACCAAGGACTAGTGATGGCCAATGATACATGTGAGGCAACTATCACTAAGAGGTTAGCATGTTGGTGGAGTCATTAGTAGTTAGTGCCATGAGTTTTCTTTATCTTTCACTTTGTTTTAGAAATACCAAAACCACAAATACCATTCTTTTCTATGTTTCTCACTTCTTTGTATTTCACCGTACTTCTCTTTTCATTCTTTCTTTTATTTTCTTTTCATTCTTTAAAACTTTAAAGAATCTTTAACAAACATGTGATTCAACCGGTAAAGCTTCTATCGCCTCCCATCCTTGTGGATTCGACTCGTTTTAACCTCTATGCTATAACGGAAGTATCGAGGAAGCCAAAGCACACACACTTTACTCTTCATTTCAAAACATCCACTTTTTGTGTGCGATTTTACCCCGATCAGCAGGCTTCTCTGTTCAGCGAGCGGAGCTCTCCTGCTCGAGACACGCTTATTTACGATGGGGATCAACGCACCATGAGGAGCATCCTGACTACTGCGTCCCTTGAAGATTTTGACCGACGAATCTATCGGAAGCTTGACTTCATATTTGGGGATGCGGCGCCAGACCATGATCGCCAGCTGCTAGCCGGAGAAGGGCAGTAGATTTTCCAATTGGATGGCGAGAAGTTCTATCTTCCGTCTAACAAGCGGCACTTTCCTTTGTCTTTCTTCCAATGCATGACGAAGGCTCTGAAGAAGCAATGGCAAGTGAGTCGGAGTACTGACTCCGTTCACGTGGGGAAGTTGATACTTCCCTCACCCGGTTACACAAGGGCGGGACCTCCTCGTTGCATAATGGGTCTACACCCTGGGAATGTATCGCGAGACATCCCAGTGGGAGAAAATCCTATGGTGGCACAGACTTTTGGCAATCAATTCTTTAAAGTTCATGGGAATTACCCAGCCACCGATTTCAGGACTCTAGGGTGGATTCACCCTCCGAAGGCATGGTGGAGGGATTTGACTCTATATGTCCTTGCTCATTTCGAGGAGGATTTGGAGAGGCTGAATCTTTATGAGGCCGTCAGGGTGACCTGCTATGGCATTCAGATGAGCACTTCTACGCCATCTTCGAATTATACTGCCCGGCTATAGGGACTTTCTTCACCCCCGTTGGCGAATTGGGCATGGCTCTGCATGAGATGTGGGAAGTCTCTGCTCTGCCTTTGGGATCTCTCTCATACGAAGAATATTTCCCATGCGAGGCGGAATTGGCACTTCTGGAGAAGCAGGAGCCCGCCTTATTTGAGACCTACCGGGAGTTAATGTGCCACTTGTACATTTGCTCCAACATGCATGGAAGCAGTAAAAGAACTTCATGCAGCTTGAAGAGCTGGGGAGAGTATTTGTTTCTCGATACGAAAAACACTCCTGAAGCGGCTCATTGTGGAGTCGCTGACGAAGACATCTTTAGCCGGATGCAAAAGCATTCTCAAGGGGATCTAGTTGTGGAAGAAGATGATGGCCCCTATGAGAAAGGTGATATTCTTCGGAGTTTCCATCACTAGGCTCGTCGGCCGATGTTCCGGAAGGCACTGCTGGCTGGTTTCTTGACAGTCTAGTTGAAGAGGTGCGTGGTGTCATCTTCGTCAGGTGACATCATTCATCCGACTGTCCTGCTGCCGGCTATTCGTCTAGTCCATGATCGTTCTCTAGGACTTCTTCCGGCCATGGTGTGTTGTATTCAAAGAGGCCTTCGTGCATTAACGGAGGCTTTCTGTAGGCCACCAACGACGAAGCGGGAAAAGGGGACTGTTTTGCCCAGCGACGGACCGAATCCCAGAATAGGTCTGCCGTTTACATATTTGATGGCGTGGTTTACCCTTCACTGTCCCTCCTTGATCGAAGCTGGAGAGGACCCCCCAGAAGGTGTTCGAACGGCGCTTCTCCGCCGATTCGAGGGATGTTCATGGCTGAGGACTTACGTGGCTGCGGTCCGTAAGTTGCTGAATCGCTATGACGTCTATAGTCTTTTCTGCTGCTTCCCCTATATTCGGGATGCGGGCTATGGAGAGGAGTTCAAAAACTCGGGGGAAGGGCAGACATCATTGAGCCGGGGAATTTTTGAGTGGCTGGTCAGCATTCAGCCCTCACATTTATTGTACAGAAGCGGGGACACCTGTTACTTGGAGCCTTATGTTCCAAGTCGGTTTCCCCGTCAGTTTGGATATGACCAACTGTACGTGGGCTACCCAAACCTCAGTCTGGCTTTCATGGGGAGCCTCATCGATGGAGCCTGTGCCTAGCGGTTCTTCATTGCAGGCTGTACCGAGGCGCGGCTGTGCATGCCGCTAAGAACTCCGAACCTTTAAATAACCCTGGATTCTGCCAGTGGTATGCAACCTCAAACTCCACACCCACCGAATTCTCTATCAACTCTTCTGGTATGAAGTTGATTTCTCAGTGGCTAAAGCGGAAGGTCACTCAGAAAGGTGAGGGTAAAAGGGTTCGCGTCCCAGGCCTTGGGGAGTTTATTGCTGTTGACGATAGTGAAGCCTCGGATGCAGGAAGTCCTCGATTCGAAGCGGAGACAGGTGCCGAGACTCCTGCAGCTGCTTCTGGCGTAGCGGGGATGGCCCCCACAGAACATGTAGAAGAAGTGGAGGAGGAGGATCCTGACGTCCACTTCAAGTGAAAACGGAAGAGTGGATCTCGCAGGAAGCAAGTGGTGAAGAAACCCCGTCGCCAGGCCCCTACAATTATCGTAGAGGGCGAACCATCTGCAGCGTTTCCTTCTCCTGCCCTGTTAGTAGTTGAATCGTCAGTTCCCAAGCCGACTACTGGCAAAGTCGCTCCGGACCCGGGTAAGATTAGCTTCGTCCTTGTAATATACTTTTTATGTGTTCGGGACAGCTTATTATTTGCTTTGTGATTCAGGCACCGAGGTGGTGAGAAACCCGAGAGCTAAAGCTGTTGGAGAACAAGGGGAGCATTATGATCCCTTGTTTACTTATAAGGAGGGCGATGAGGCTGGCTATTTCGCCGTCTCAGAAGAGTCCGGAGGTGACGCGGCTGATGTCGGTCTTTCGGGCGCCGGGACTTCGAAAGGAAGTTCTGAAGCTTCTAGCTCCTTTGGGTGGACCACGGAGGATTCGGCAAGCGAAGGCGGGCTGGCCATTCGTTTTGACTCCGCCAAAGATTTTCCGATGTAGCCCGTAGAGATTGATGTAGCCGCCAAGACAATTGAGGCGACATTATCTTTTGGTATGGTTTTGACCTTTTGACTATTGCTATTTGTTGTGCCTTGCCTAAACGAAGTCTTATCGAAGGTGTTCCACCTCTGCGTGCGTCAACTTCAAGAGAGCCCACCCGTCTTCCTGAGGGATCCAGGGGTAAAGTAAGCACTTCGACTGCGGCAGATGCTGCTGAGTTGGATGCTTTGTATGGTAACCTGCCCTCTTATCAGCCTGAACCAGTCAGAGGAACAGAGATTGAGGGGACGGTAGTCACGGAGGCAACCTCACTTTCAACTATATCAACGAATGATGTGCCATCAGTTTCGCCAGCGCCATCTATCTTGCCAGGTGCGGAGCTGAGGGTGATTACCAGTCCTGCTTCCCCAATACTGGTGGTTGAGCCTGCTCTTTCAGAAATAGTCACTAGTCCGACCTCCGTTATGGCTAGTGTACTAGTTTCAATGAGGACTGTTGGAACCTATTTCGATGAAGACGTTCGTGACGATCAAATTCATTTGGAGCTCTACACATGACGAATCAAAAGTCCGACATGATCAAGTTGTGCCAAAGAGGGTTGAGATGTTGTGGTTTGTAAAGAAGATATAGCATGTAAGAGCCTCGATACAAACCAACACTTCATTGTCCTGTTAGTCGACTTGATGTTCCAATATAGTCGACTAATAAACACTGTAGTCGACTTGATCCAAACCCAAGTCGACTAGTCTAGTGTCCTGAAACAGACCAACTCTCTGTTTGATCAATTAGTCGACCGACAGTAAACCAAGTCGACTAATAGACTTTTCTAGTCGACTAATCAAAGTCCCCTAGTCGACTAATCCCTTGTCAAGTCGACTATCTTGTTAGTTACAGTCGACTTGAAGTAGTTATCCAGAAACCTGTTCTGCCAACAGACATATACCTAGTCGACTAATAGCTAAACCTAGTCGACTAATAGTGGAAATTTTGCCTAGTCTAGTCGACTAACTCAGAACCCTAGTCGACTATAAGCAGTTTCTGACTGTTGGACAGTTTCTGTTATCTGAACCTTTTGGCAACATTTTCCAACGTCCATATCATCTGAATTGGTCCTATAACTACCCTAACTAACCCTAGTCTACAGCTATAAATAGGGAAGTTATTCCTAAGGCCAAAGGTTAAGACAAACAAGATTTTCATTCAGTTTTCCAAAGCCAAATTCCAGAAAAACCTGAAAACTGAGAGTTATAAATTCTCAAAGTGTTCATTTGTACACGGGAGGCTTCTTGGTTGAAGAGGCAAGTTGTACAAGGTGACCATTGTACACGGGAGGCTTCTTGGTTGAAGAAGTAGTTGTACAAAGGTAAAAGGTGTTCTCTTAGTGGAAGAGAAGGTGTACAAATTTGGAGAAGGGGATTCGACAAGTGGTGTACATGTTGTATTGATTTTGGGTGGCAAGATCAAGGATAAAGGAAAATCTCAAGTGGGTGGCTTGGGGACTGGATGTAGGTCACAAGGACCGAACCAGGATAAATCTCTTTGTTTGCGTTTGCATTTTCTGAGATTTGTTTTCTTTACTTGCAAGTTTACTTATTTGCTTAACAATTAATCCTTCCTGTCAAGTGTTGTGTTGATTTGATTATAGATCCTACATTTGGTATAAGAGCGGGACCCAACAATTGGTATCAGAGCCCTGCATACCCTGAACCGGCGTACAAGCTCGGATACAAGTCAACAACAAAGATGGCAACGGAGTTCTCATCATCCCAATTCAAAGAAGGACATTCTACACAGCGTCCACCGCTATTTGACGGAACCAACTACAACTATTGGAAGTGTAGAATGAAGATATACTTGCAGTCACTCAACTATGACCTTTGGAACATCGTAGAAGCATCATACACCAAGCCCACAACCAACTACAACGCTTGGAGTGAAGATCAAAAGAAGAACGCCAACCTTGACGCCAAAGCAATGAATGCTCTATTCTGTGCCCTTACCAAAGAAGAGTTCAACCGAGTGTCAAAAGCAACTTCTGCACATCAAATATGGCATACTCTTCAGGTAACACACGAAGGCACTAATAAAGTTAAGGAGTCTAAAATTTCTGTTCTTGTCCACAGGTTTGAGTTATTCAAAATGGAGGAGAATGAAACCATATCCGAAATGGTTACAAGATTCACCGACATCACAAATACTCTTGCATCCCTTGGAAAGGACTACACCCAAGTCGAAAGAGTTCGAAAGATCCGTCGTGCACTTACACCAGAATGGGAGAAGAAGACAACCGCCATTGAAGAGGCGAATGATCTCTTAACTATGACATTAGAAAACCTAATCGGTAATCTAATGGCATACGAAGTGCAGTTAGAAGAAAGGAAGAAGGACCAAGAACGACAACACCGTTCAAAGAAGAAAGAACTCGCCTTCCATGCATCTTCCGACACGGACAATGATGACGAAGAGGAGATGGCAATGCTTTCAAAGAATTTCAGAAAATTTCTTAAGAAAGGTAAATTTAAATGTTTCAATTGTGATAAACCAGGACATATGAAGATGGACTGTCCTTTGCTCAAGAAGAAAGAAAAGTACAAGAGTAAGAAGTTCAGAAAGAAGAAGAACTACGAAGCATCTTCAGAACATGGTGATTCCTCATCTTCCTATGAAGAAGAATCCACTGAACATGTTAACTTATGTTACATGGCCATAGAAGATGAAGAGGTATCGTTTTCTGAACTATCTGATGCATTTAATGAATTATTTCTTGATCTGAAAAATGAAAAACTGAAAAACAGATTTTTGTTAAAAGAAAATGAGAAACTTTTACAAGAAAATTTTGTTTATGCATTACAATGTTCTTCTATAAATTCTCAACAAGATGAAACTGAAAATGTCATATCATCTTTGAAAACTGAAAATGAGAAGTTTATAAAAGAAAACATTTTTCTAAAAAAGGAAACTAAGTCTTTGAATGAAAGGATTTCTATATTGGATAAAGACATGTTAGTTTTCAAAAAGAAATATGAAGATCTTTTGCAAAATGTGACTAAGTTTAATAAAGGAAAAGAAAATTTGAATGCTTTATTATCTTTTCAGAAATTTTCACATGATAAACATGGTATTGGTTATATTGCAAAATCTTCATGTTTCAGTAATCCATATAGTCATTTTGTAAAAAGAAAGACTAAGAAAAGTAAGTTTATATGGATTCCAAAGAATTTAAATATTTATGATAAAAATACATATATTGCTTCATACATGCATGATATATGTGATTCTTGCAATTATGTATATACTAATAGGTGGAAACCAAATTCTAAATGGATTTGGAGTCCTAAAGGTTAGATATGATCTTTTATATTTGGTACCAACTAACGTTTATTTTGCAGGTACCATATAAAAGTTATTATATATATATGTACTAATATATTTGTTGCAGGGGGAGAACAAAATATTTTTATATCTGTTATAACCCATTTCTGCAGGGGGAGGAAAAGATAACATATTTTTTACGGGGAAGGACATGCACACACAAAACGTCGTCATCAAAAAGGGGGAGAATGTTGGAACCTATTTCGATGAAGACGTTCGTGACGATCAAATTCATTTGGAGCTCTACACATGACGAATCAAGAGTCTGACATGATCAAGTTGTGCCAAAGAGGGTTGAGATGTTGTGGTTTGTAAAGAAGATATAGCATGTAAAAGCCTTGATACAAACCAACACTTCAGTGTCCTGTTAGTCGACTTGATGTTCCAATATAGTCGACTAATAAACACTGTAGTCGACTTGATCCAAACCCAAGTCGACTAGTCTAGTGTCCTGAAATAGACCAACTCTCTGTTTGATCAATTAGTCGACCGACAGTAAACCAAGTCGACTAATAGACTTTTCTAGTCGACTAATCAAAGTCCCCTAGTCGACTAATCCCTTGTCAAGTCGACTATCTTGTTAGTTGCAGTCGACTTGAAGTAGTTATCCAGAAACCTGTTCTGCCAACAGACATATACCTAGTCGACTAATAGCTAAACCTAGTCGACTAATAGTGGAAATTTTGCCTAGTCTAGTCGACTAACACAGAACCCTAGTCGACTATAAGCAGTTTCTGACTGTTGGACAGTTTCTGTTATCTGAACCTTTTGGTAACATTTTCCAACGTCCATATCATCTGAATTGGTCCTATAACTACCCTAACTAACCCTAGTCTACAGCTATAAATAGGGAAGTTATTCCTAAGGCCAAAGGTTAAGACAAACAAGATTTTCATTCAGTTTTCCAAAGCCAAATTCCAGAAAAACCTGAAAACTGTTTTCCTAACTTCTGTTCTTCACCAAAAAGACAATTCCATTAGTGAAGTTCTCTGAAGTTCATCTTTCCTATATTGTACCTTGTCCACATACACATTCAGTATCAAGGCTATAGGAAAAGAGTTGTAAATTCTCAAAGTGTTCATTTGTACACGGGAGGCTTCTTGGTTGAAGAGGCAAGTTGTACAAGGTGACCATTGTACACGGGAGGCTTCTTGGTTGAAGAAGTAGTTGTACAAAGGTAAAAGGTGTTCTCTTGGTGGAAGAGAAGGTGTACAAATTTGGAGAAGGGGATTCGACAAGTGGTGTACATGTTGTATTAATTTTGGGTGGCAAGATCAAGGATAAAGGAAAATCTCAAGCGGGTGGCTTGGGGACTGGATGTAGGTCACAAGGACCGAACCAGGATAAATCTCTTTGTTTGCGTTTGCATTTTCTGAGATTTGTTTTCTTTACTTGCAAGTTTACTTATTTGCTTAACAATTAATCCTTCCTGTCAAGTGTTGTGTTGATTTGATTATAGATCCTACATTTGGTATAAGAGCGGGACCCAACAAGGACTCCGCCGAGATCACTGATGACCTCTCATGTTGCTGCAGCCAGTGCTTCTACTATTCCTTTCACAGTGGTGTCAATAAAGCCAGTGGAATCTTCAGGGGCTGCTCGTTTGCCAGGAGTGATTGAGGCCGAGAATGAATTCGTGGCTGAGCTAGTTGATAGCTTTTATAAGGGCTTGAAGCGATTCATCAAGTTGATTTTGAAAGGCTCGACCACCTCATTCTCTACTCTAAAGGTGGTCCTCTCCTGAAGCATTGAGAGTATCCGAGACTTTGGAGGGGATGACCAGGCCGCTGCATTGGAACTTCTGGTGGACCAACTTGAGAGGGATGTAGACGAATGGTGCCGCCTTAGCCATTCGGACCTGGAGTCTTCAGTTAATGAGCAGCTTGCACACCTTGTCGCTCAGATGCATGAAGCTTATCTTGCCGCTCAGGAAGCCGCTAAGGCCATTTCTTCTGACTTAAAATCCTTGGAGACATGGAAGGTAGAGCTCGGGGACGCCCTAGATACTTCTAGCAGTGCTCTTCTTAATGCTGAAGATAAAATTAAAAAGGCCAAGGAGATGATCAGGAAGGCTAATCTTCTTTTATCCAAGGCTGAACCTGTGCGTCTTGAAGAGACTGCGCGGCTTGAGCAGCTTAAGGCTCAGAGTGACGAACTCTCGCGGCAGGAGTCAGCTCAGAGGGCAACCTTGGTTGAGGTTGAAGCTCGCTTGGCTCAGACGGCGAGTTTTAATGAGGCTGAGCTAGGTCGCAGGCGCTCGTCAGGGCTGCTAATGATAGGAAGACAAGGCTGGCCTTTCTTGAAGAACGGATCAGATCTTATGACGCACCCTTATAGCTCGTAATATATGTGCCTTCATGTATCCCTTCTTTTCGGAATCAATGAAAGTAATTTTGTTTTGACTCCCCTGTCGTGTTTCCAACTTGTTTTATCTTTTGAATTGTCGCTTTCAAGTTACATTACAGCCATTTGATAAAATAGTCCTTACTAGACTGAATAATGAGACTTGGCTATCTGCCGGTTCAGAGGTCGCAATGACGTAACCGGTTGAGAATCCACCAAGCTCGAAAGTAGTCCATGTCGGACTAAAAAAAGGTGAGACTTGGCTATCTGCCAGTTCAGAGGTCGCAATGACGTAACCGATTGAGAAGCCACCAAGCTCAAAAGTTAGTCCTTGACGAACTAAAAGGTGAGACCTGTCTTTTTTAAATGTCAACAAGCTCGAAATTGAGACTTGGCTATCTGCCGGTTCAGAGGTCGCAATGACATAACCGGTTGAGAAGCCACTAAGCTCAAAAGTTAGTCCTTGACGGACTAAAAGGTGAGACCTATCTTTTGTAAATGTCAACAGGCTCAAAATTGAGACTTGTCTTTTGTAAATGTCAACAAGCTCGAAATTGAGACTTGGCTATCTGCCGGTTCAGAGGTCGCAATGACATAACCAGTTGAGAAGTCACCAAGCTCAAAAGTTAGTCCTTGACGGACTAAAAGGTGAGACCTGTCTTTTGTAAATGTCAACAGGCTCGAAATTGAGACTTGGCTATCTGTCGGTTCAGAGGTCGCAATGACATAACCTGTTGAGAAGCCATCAAGCTCAAAAGTTTTGATGAAATTTGGGAAAAGCTCCCGTTTTTACAGGAAGAAACGAGGAAATCACTGTCATAGGTTTAATGTTAACGTAACAGCGAAATGGACGAAGAGATTTGTATATGTGGCCTTACCATTCTATGGGTGAGAATTGGTAAGTGATTTTGGAGAGGGAATCAAATGGGAACAGGTCCCTTAGGATTTTTAGCAAATCCCCAGCTGTCAATGGGTTTGATATGACTTTACCAACTACCGTTTGAGTTGGGCTAGCCATGCTATTCCCCTCAGCATGATGAGTTGTCGAGGACTTATGTTGGGCTTATAGGCCAACATTTTCCTCTATCCTTAACCGTTAAAAGTGTTGGATCATTTGGTTAGCGTATGTGTAACCATGATTTTCCTTTGGGATAACCAGTGTATGACCAGGTTCCTACTAGTTTATGGTTGTATGACCTTGTTTGGAGGAAGAGAGAGACTATCTTTGCATGTACCTTGGATTTGAAGGTCTTGATCAGAGGTGTAATGTTAACTTGATCATGAGAAGGATCCTTAATCAAGAATAATACTTCTTTAAGAACTTGTCATTGATCGGCATCATGAGTAAATCGCCATCTGAAGTCATAAGGCGGTATGCTCCGTTTGAATAGACTGTTTCTATTACAAACGGTCCTTCCCATTTAGGCTGAAATTTGCCTTTAGTTTTGTACGTCATGATCATCGGTCGTCTAACGGTTAAAACCAAATCTCCTTTCTGGAAGACTCTTTGTTTGACCTTCTTATTGAAGGATTTTAAGATTCGAGCTTGATACAACTCGATGTGTTGCTGAGCTTGTAGTCGCTTCTCATCTAGGGCTTTGAGCTCTTGAAGGCGCAACCGATCATTGTCCTCTGATGTGATCTTAGTCATTAAAGCGACTCGTAATGACGGCATCTGGATCACCAATGGTATGACTGCTTCACACCCGTATACCAGGAGAAAGGCGTATTGCCTGTCGGGGTCCGAACCGTGGTTCGGTAGGCCCAAAGACATTTACTAAGCTTTTCGTCCCAATCCGCTTATTCGAGAAAACGAACTTCTTGAGCAACTTGATGACTGTTTTGTTGAATGCTTCCGCCAAGCCATTAGCGGCGGGGTTATAATCGGTTGAAGCCACATTCTGAATTCGGTATTTGTCGCAGAACCGATAGAATACATGGCTTATGAATTGAGGACCATTATCATGGATGATCCACCTAGGGACACCAAATCGATGGATGACATGGTGTTTGATGAAGTTAATCACATTAGAGGTTTTGACTTCAACAAGTGGTATAGCTTCTGCCCACTTTGAAAAGTAATCGGTTATTACCAGGATAAACCGGTGTCCTTTTGTCGAAGAGGGGCTGATTGGCCCTATGACATCGATTCCCCATGCTTCAAATGGCCATGAAGTAACAGTTGGGTGGAGCAACTCTGAGGGCTGGTGTATGAAGTCCGCATGAATATGGCACGCTTTACACCTCTGTGCATATTGGATGGCATCGGCTATCATGGTTGGCCAATAGTATCCAAGCCTATGCAATCTGTCTTTAAGTTTTGAACCTGGCTGATGAGCTCCGCAAATGCCGTCGTGTGCTTCTTTAAGCACTTCCTGCGCCTTTGAATTGGAAAGGCAATGGAGGAGGACACCGTCATATGAACAACGGTAAAGTGTCTTCAGAGTTGGATCGTAGTAGAAACGGAGAGACCTTCGTCTAATGGATGCCGCTTCTTTAGGATCGTCTGGCAGCAGACCATGTAAGGCATAGTCGATGAGAGGAAATCGCCAATATCTCAGCTCAAGATCCGATCCGTGGAGACATTATAGACTTCTCAGGTTCTTAACATATGCTTAGAGCATACAAGGTGTCGAGTTGCCACTGTGAGGTGATACTCGGTGTCGACAGGTAAGGCTAATATTGTTTCTAATGTAGCAAGAGCATCTGCCTTGGTATTTTGAGATCGAGACACGTGCCTGATATAGAAACCATCAAATAGATTAGCCAATTCGATGGCTATATGGTAATAAGGCACCAAGTCTTCGTGGCGGACCACATATTCGCCTTTAACCTGATTGATAATCAGTTTCGAATCGCCGTAGGCTTCGAGGTAGCGTACCCCCATTCTGTGGGCGAGCTGAAGGCCAGTGAGCAGAGCATTATATTCCGCTACATTGTTGGAGCATGATTCCGTCAGAGAGAATGCTCTAGGAAGGACGTGATTCTGTGGAGAGATAAACACAACCCCCACGCCGGCGATGATCCTGCCCTTAGGACCTATTCGAGATGCTCCATCAAAGAACATCTATCAAACTTCATCCTCTGAAGTTACATTAGAGTCGAAGACTTCATCCGGAATATCTTCGTGAAATTTTGAGTTCTCTGGGACTGGATGAGCAGCCAAGAACTCTGCAAGGGCATGGCCTTTAACTGCCTTTTGAGGGATAAAGATCATGTCGTATTGAGACAAAAGGAGTGCCCATTTAGCCAATCTTAAATTCAGTGATCCTGGCTTTGTCATGAGAAGACGCAAAGGATTCACTCTGGAGATGACATGTATGGTTTGGCCGACCAAATAATGTCGTGTCTTCTAAACGGCAAAGACAAGGGCTAAACACTCTTTCTCGATAGGGTTATAGCAAGATTCCGCTCCTATTAGAGTCCTGCTCAGATAATAAATGGCCTGCTCGTGACCATTGTCGTCCTTTTGAGCAGGAGGGCACCAAGAGAATGGTCCATAGCTTTCACATAAAGCAAGAATGGTTTCCCTGCTGCAGGGGCCACTAAGACTAGAGGTTTTATGAGATATCTCTTGATGTCTTCATAAGCTTCCTGACAAGCTTGATCCCATACGAAGAAAGCACGCTTTTTTATGAGTCGGGTGAACAGTTGACAGCGGCCAGAGAGATTTACGATGAATCTTCTGATATAAGCCAGTCTACCCTGCAAGCCTCTAAGCTCTTTGAGGTTCCTCGGTGGATGCATGCTCTTAATGGCTTTGACATTATCTAGGTCAAGATAGATTCCTTTTGATGTAACAATAGACCCAAGGAACTTGCCACTCAAACTCCCAAGAAGGATTTTGTCGGATTCATTTTCAGTTGATGAGCCCGCATTATGTCGAATATTGTTCTCAAGTCACGAAGATGGTAATCCATGTTGCGGCTTTTGGCAGCAATGTCGTCGACATAGCATTCTACCGTTTTTCGGAGATGATCGCGGAAGATTGTACTCATTGCCCGCTGATAGGTTGCTCCGGCGTTCTTCAGTCCGAAAGGGCATTACAGTTTAGCAGTATACCCCCAAGGGTGTTCGGAATGAAGTATGCTTCTCGTCGTCAGGGTACATTTTGATCTGATTGTACCCTGAAAAATCACCCATAAAAGACATTCTTTCGAATCCACATGTATTATCAATCATGACATCGGTGATGGGCAGTGAGAATTCGTCTTTAGGACAGGCTGTATTAAGATCACGATAGTTGATGCAGATCCGTATTTTCCCATTCTTCTTGAGGATGGGAACGATATTAGCAACCCAATCTGGGTGCTGTTCCTCCGTATGAAGCCACATGCAATGAGCTTATGGACTTCGGCTTCAATAGTCTCCATAATGTTCGGGCGAAACCGGCGTTGTTGCTGCTTGACTGGCTTGGCGTTGGGTCTGATATTCAGACGATGCATAGCGACTTGCGGATCAAGTTCGGGCATGTCTTCATAGTTCCATGAGAAAACGTCTATATACTCCTTTACGAGTATTATTAATTCTTCTTTTTCTATAAGTGATAAGCTTTCACTTATGAAGATGGGCTTAGGGTGATCTTGACTACCCAAGTTGACCTGCATCACCATGTCTTCGGTAGGTGGTTCGCGCAGTTCGAATCGCTTTTCCTATTGGAGATCTAATTGCTGAGCCCATGGTTCCTCATCAGTAGCTTCTGCTGGCTCCAATTGACTGCTTGAAGTCATATTAACAGTGAGATTCTCAAACATCACTCCCACGCTGACATCTGAGTCCCACTCGGAAGAAGAGGCAGAATGTGATGGAATTGGTTCGTCGTCTTTGAGTTGAACCGTTGCTAGCGATGTGAGCGTAACGTACCCCAACCCCCTACGTGTATTATCATAGTAATTTGCAGGCTTCCCTTTTGGCATAAAGTTGCGTAGCAAACTACGTCTTCCTTTTTCGAAATTCAGACCCTCTTCACGCTTTAGGTTATACCCCATTTTCTTCATCATATGGCGTGCTGATCGTGCGTAATGGAAAAATTTTGGGGTGTCTGAGTCTGAACTTGAATCTGTGGCTGTGGACCCTCATAGTTGGGCTCTATCGAAAATTATCGGTGACTGACCTTCTTTGGATGAAGGGATCACTAAAACGGCCCCTTCTACAGATTCCATGGGTGTACTGGACGCGCTTGGTTTATGTAAAGGGATGTGCAGAGAGCTATCCGTAATGGATTCAAACAACCCAATACTCGCAGGATAATCAAAAGAAATATTATCATTAATTACCCATTCACCCTCATCTTCAAAAGGAGTGTTACATTGGGGATTATTAAGACATGCTATAATTGGTTCACCAATCAGAATGGCTGGCTGTCTGCTTCAGATTCTGAATCTACCTCATTGCCACTATCATCATCATCTGGCAATGGTTCTTTGGATGTTTCACCAGTCTCTTGATACAGGAGAGCGTCAGTGAAGTAATTTTCCGCACCCTTGAATGGTTGCTTCTCAGCGAAGACAGTTCGTACTGTCTCATCATCTTCAACATATTTGAAGCACTGGTGCAGAGTAGTGAGAACGATCCAGTTGGCATGGATCCACGGTCGTCCTTGCAACAGGTTGTATGATGTGTCAGCGTCAATGACATAGCATGTCACTTCTGACTTCAGGCTCCCGATTCGGCAACGGAGTCGAATTTTCCCAAGTGGATGACTACTCCCGGCATTGAAACCGTATATTGTAGTAGTGGTTGCGGACAACCTATATAGCGGTATACCGAGGAAGTAGAGAAGCCTTTTGGGGATGATGCTGAGTGCGGACCTCGGATCGACTTGTACCCTTTCAATACATGTTGAACCGATATATCCGGTGTAGTACAGAGGTCGATCGTGCTTGTTGTCTTTGAGAAGCATATCTTCCGCTGTGAAGGTAATAGCGGGGACCTTTGATTGTGCATGATGGCATTCAGGACACGGAGACTGAGCGTCATCTTTAGGGGTCTCTGGCATATATGTCAGGAATGATTCTGAATTAGCCAGGGCATCCCTGAGTGCTTCTCTTGTCTCTTTTGAGAGACGAAGTAGCTCGTGTATAGTAATACGAGCCGGGATATTAGCCAGTTGGGCCAATATGTCAAAACCAAAGGGCGTGCCAAGCCCTTGGCCTGAAGGCTTCTTCAGGACATGGTCGAACCGGACTTCCTTAGGCTTCTCCTTTCCCTTGGTCGGAACTGAAGCGGATGTTGGTATTTGTACTGACGTCGTTTGCTGTTGTATTTCGTCAGTTGCTTTCTCATACTGTTTTAAGTATGATTTTCCAGATCGAGTTCCCGTCGGCTGAGTCACATCGGCCTGCGTTGCGCAAGCGTGCTTTTCTTCTTCAGAATTGCTGAGAGAAGCTGACATAAGATTGTCATCATCTGGCAGGATGGAGATGACATTGCAAGATTTGCCCTTTGACTTGGACTTCATTGAATCGTACTGTACGTCTTGGACGAGGTCTGGGTGTATCCATATGACTTCCCCTGTCTCCAATGTCAAGGGAATAAGACCTCTATTATCTTGAGTTTTAGCCGCAGGATGCTTGACTTCTAGTCGTGGCGCAGGGACTGATAAATCCCGTCAGGAACTGTGACCTTTGGGGTTTTGCCGAACTCGAGGGTCACCATATTGGCAGTGACTTTCTTCTGCTCTGACTTCAGTGTCAGGACCCCTGCGTCGATCAAGGCTTGAATTCTGTCCTTGAGAACATAGCACTTGTCAGTAGGATGGTAAATCATCCTGTGGTAGAGACAGTATTTGGGGTCATTCGTGCGTCCTATTTCATTGGGACGCCGAGCCTCTGGTAGCTTCTTTTATTCCCTTTGTGGAGCAAATGGAATATTGTGACCACCTGATCGTCTCTGAAGGAGTACTGTTTTGGAGGGAACTTAGACTCCTGATTATTGAAGCCGCTCTTCTTGGCTTTCGACTGTACGTCCTCGGACAATTCAACGGACATAGTCTCCTTCCCTTTAGCTTGAGAAGACTGCGCTATGTCGCTACGTCCTTTATTGTTCATACCCCATTTGCCTTTAGGGGTAGAGGGTTCGAACTTTTTAGCCGACTTTTCGGCTATCTCAGCTTGTTCGACCAGTTCTTTCCAGGTATGGGCTTTGACAGCCCCCATACGAACCTCTACTTGGTCTAAGAAGTTGTGTCTGCACGTTTGTAAGAGCATGGGTAATGGCATCCTGCTGGGCACATCAAAGACAAGTTTCTGAATCACTCAATATAGTCAAGGACAGATTCGCCCTTCTTCTGCACGGTGGAGAGGAGCTTGTCCATGGTTACCTCATTATCTCCTCATAGAAACGAGAAAGGAATCGGGTTTCCAAGTCGATCCAAGAATTAACAGAGCCCGGATGGAGACTTCGGAACCAATCAAATGCTACCCCCTTTAAGGTGCCAATGAACAGCCTAACTATGATGGCATCATTGTCTATAACATTACCGGTCTGAGACCGGAAATAGTAGATGTGCTGGTTTGGCGAGCTCTTTCCATCATAGGTATGCAATGTTGGTGGTTTGAACTTCGGTGGGTATGGCACTGAATCCCACTCCACGGGTAAGGACGGACTGTCCCTACTTTCTTTAACTCATCCCTCTGAGCTAGGGATGTGATTTAAGCTTGAAGGCCCTTAAGGACTTTAGCGTCTTAAGAAGACCCCTCCTTGGACTTTTCCGTCTTCGGCTGGTCATTGCTAAGATGTTCTTCCTCGTCATGGTTACTACCGGTATCATTGTTATTCCGGTTATTAAGGAATTGAGCGAGCATCTGTTGAATGTTGTCCAGAGCTTCTTGCTAAGTTTTAGAAGTTTGCTCCTGAGCTTCCAAATGTCGACGAAGGTCGTCATTACCATTGTCAGCCATGTTTACTGATGCTCTGTCTGTTCGCACTGAGCTGACTGTCGCCGAGGAGGCATACCCACTATCTTCATCCTCTTCATCAGATGATTGGACTGATCTTCTCCTTGGTTCTGGCGAGGCTACTGCCGTTGAGGAAGAAGGCCGTTCATAACTGTAGGGTATCGCCACCCTAGGTGTTTCGGAAAACACCCTCTTCATGCACCAAGACTTCGCCTAAGCCTGGGCTGTAATCTTGATCCGGGGAGCTATAAGGGGTGTCGTCAGATGCTTGCCTGCCCCTGGGAAGTTCTCGTCCCCTCCGGTCATGTTGACGGATGCAGAGGGTAGGTCTCGTGAGACGCTTCTTTATGATATTTCACCGGGACTTGTATTGACAGCCGATCAAAAGCTGATCGTCGGCCTGGAGAAGTGGCGGGGATTGGTCCCAGCCGGCAATGGACCGAGTGGAGTGTCACTAGCTGACATCCCACTTGTTGACAAAAGGGGGAAGTAGTTCGAAAAGGTTCCGACTTCCGTTTGTTCGTCAAGAATTCCCGCAAGTCAGACCCAGTTGGGCCTAAACGATCCAGCGCAGAAGCTTTCTTGGATCGCGTATAGGATGATGTCCTGCTCCTTTTATCACCGCAGAGGGGATTAGCACAGAGTAGTGCTTCAGTTCTAGCTTCGCGGCTAAGAACCTTGGAAACGCCTATGGGTGTTGAAGCTGCATAAGCAACGCTATCAGCACTTAGGGACAATCCCTTAGCTCCGCCACAAGGCATGAGCTTAGCGCTTGACGAACCGGAGGGTGGAGCACGCTGTGGTGCTTTATCCGCTGTGCTGTTACGAAGGCGATTGGCCTTAGATAGTGCTTCAATTCTAACCTCACGGCTAAAAGCTTTGGAAACTCCCTTGGGCGCTGAAGCTGCATAAGCAACGCTATCAGCACTTAGGGACAATCCCTTAACTCCGCTGCGAAGAACGAACGAAGCACGCTGTTGTGCTTTGACTTAGGCTTCGCGGCTATGGATGCCGCGCGTACGCTGTGGTACAGTAGCCTCGTTCATGAGAACGAAGCTGGCGTGAAGCGCTACTGATCTTGAATTGGGCGAAGGTACTGTCGCCCTTGTATCTTCGCAGCTAACATATTGTTGGAGCAGGCAGGCATCTTGCCTTTTTCTTCGCGTGAGAGACGTACTTCTGGCATAGCTACGCCTGAGGCTTTACCCAGAGCCTTCTGTTTTGGCCTCCACATCTGTTTTGACAAGGGAGACTTAGGTTCGCAAGGAACCTGACTAGCCACACGTAAGGCTGAGAGGTGTTGGTAGAATTCTGCTCCTGCTTTCTGTTCTGAAACCTTGGTCATGGAGACCTTTCTATGCTTCCGTGCATGAAGCATTAGATCACCCCCAGAGAGGACTTCTTCAAATTTTTCTTGGTCGAAGTGAACGACCAGGTTTTCGAAAGTGGTGGACTTGGACTGCGGGCGTGCTTCCTTGTTGCGCCAGAGAACCGCAGTAGGCTCACAGGGAGCCTTATCTGTCTCCGCAGAGACTTGCATTGAAGATTTAACTAGAGAAGTTCTGGCTGCACCGGCTTTCCGGAATTCAGAGATAGACCCGAAGGTCTATTCGTCGTATTGCGACACTTGACTCTCAGCAGTAGAGAATTCAATCCCCAGCGGAGTCGCCATCTTATTTTCCATTGATTTGCAAAGGGGAAAAACTTACAAAAAAGTGTCGAGGAGCTAAATTACAAGTAACACAAAAGATTACAAGTAGATCTCCTCTGAGATTCTGGAGAAGTGTGCCGATAGGAGTCTGGTCAGCGCGCGACCACTTTGTCCCTTTGATGATGCGAGCGATGAGATTCCCTTCTCGCCTGGTTCCGGGAATCGGAGAACAGAAGGTTGGTAGAACCCTCTTGTTACTTCTCAAAACCGTCTTCGCCTAGGAATTCCTTCTCACCTGGTTCTAAAAATTCCTTGAGAAGAGGGAGGTATTAGGGTATCAGCACCCTGATTAGAGAAGCAGCTCTCTAAAAGTCTCTGAATTCAAGAGAATATATCTCTGTTTGTACACGCGGTGCGTCCTCTTGAGAAGTCTACTGTCTCTCTGGAGCGTATCACATGTGTCCTCTCCTTGTGCCCCTGGTGGGCTATTTATAGGGAGAGCAGGGGTATAATCGTCCCTTGAAAATATAGAAACAGATTGAATCAAATCTGTTTAAATCTGAAAAGTAGCCTTACTGCGAGGCTAGAATCAGCTTCTGCGAAGCTAGAAATAGCAGGTCGGTTGATCCTCTTAATCTGTTTTGATCCTTTCCATATAGTTGGAAGGTCTCCCTTGATCTTCTTACTCGTTTTAGGAGAGTCAATAGATTATGGCAATCAACTGCCAAATTTGATCTCAAATTTGATCTTGATTGGATTTGATCTTAATCCTGATTAGATTTGATCTCATCTGGAGATTTAATTGGTCAAAGGTTGACCATAGCAAACCCGCAGCGGCGCACCCGCGTCTAGCTCACAGCGGAGCTGGAAGAAACATCTGGCGAAGTCAGAAGACAGCTCTTCAGCGGAGCTAGATAACGTCTGTGGCGAAGCTACCGAACATTCTTCTACTTCAAGCGAAGCTAACTCTCTGCGGAGTTAACTGAGCACTTCAGGCGAAGCTATAAGTTAGCTCCCTGGCGGAGCTGTGAATGGCTTCAAGGCGAAGTTGGATGATCTTAGCCTCTTAAGCGAGGCTGTCCCTTTGGGCTCATGTGATGCTAAGTGCTAGCATCTTAGACCTGCTGAGGTCTGTTTAGAGACAATCTGGGCTTACTGTCTACTTTACTGGATAGTAGAGTCCAAGTTGCTTCCTTGTCCCTCGGAGATGGGTGAAAACTGGTCGTCAGCTTATCTGTCACTTGTCTTTTGTAAATGTCAACAAGTACAGAACTGGTCGTCAGCTTGTCTATCGCTTGTCTTTTGTAAATGTCAACAAGTTTAGACATTGTTCGGACCAATAAGTCTATCTTTCACTTGTCTTTTGTAAATGTCAACATGTTTAGACATTGTTCAGGCGAGTAAGAATCTTGTCTTTTTTAAAGTGTCAACAGACAAGACTCCCACATTCATCTTCAACCGGTCTGAACGACGTCTAACTTATCGACATCTACAAATATAAGTCGAAGACAAGCTGATGAACAGAGATGAGGCAGCAATATAGACATTACTAATCTAGTAATGCAGGGCATAGCAACAATGAGATCACTGATCATATAAAAAGATATTCTAGACCTTTCTCGACGTTCCCGAAAGGAAGAACATGAAATTCTTTTTCCTTTCCGTAGGGACCAGGAGATTGGATCTAGCCAAGCCAAAGTTGCCTTTGAAGAGACTCAAGCATGCCTAAGACGCTAAGCTAGTTCAATACTTAGCCTGGGCATAACCCCAAGGTAAGCTTTATACCTCTGCATGAAATTAAAAGCTTCGCCTAAGCCTGATAGCCTTGCTTTGAAGCTAAACTATCAGCTTTGCTTGAAGCTTCCCATTTAGCCCCGCTGGAGGCTGATCTAAGAGCTTCGCGCCAGAGGCTCTATCCCTAACTAAGTCATAGCTCCGCTATGAGCTGAGTCTTAGCTTCGCACGAGGCTCTGAAATTAACTTCGCCTGAAACTATGAGTTAAGTCTTAGCTTCACGTGATCTAGCTTTGCTAAGTCATCAAATTGACCATTTCAAAATCCCACGAGGGATTAATGGGTGAACCCCACTAATTTAGTGGGATTAACACCACTTTAAGTGGGCAGTTACACCCGCGCACTTAGTCCCACATTAATTGGAGACGATTGAGCCATAACGGTAAGAGGACGCTCGCGTGTACCCTCTAGCTTCACCAGAAGCTCGCAAAAAGCTTCGCGGCAAGGCCATTTGCGAGTCTCGCGCAAAGCTAATGACTAATTCAGCTTTGCTGAATTCAAGGGGGCGGTTACTCCCCACCTTTGGCTATAAATAGGTCTCTGGCTGATTCAACAACAGAGAGAGAGACACACACACACACAGAGGCAGACAGACAGATAGAGAGGAGATTGGCTTGAAAAGAGCAGAATTCCTAGCAAAAGGGCTCTACTGATCTTCTGTTCTCTGATTCCCCGAACCAAATGAGAAGGGAGTCTTATTAGGAAGCAGTCTTGATCACTTGATCGACTGCATCGTCAAAGGGATAAAGTGATCGCGTGCTGATCAAATTCCTACCGGCACATTTTCCTAGAAATCTCAAAGGAGATCAACTTGTAATTTTCTTTTTAAAAAAATACTTTTATTTTCACTCCTCGATCTCTTTTTGTAAGTCCCCCCCCCCCCCGAACAAAGTTTTTCAATAGAAAACAGCCACTCCTTCGGTCTGGTTCAATTTCTATTCCTAGCACCTTCTTTGCTTCACCAAGATCTTTCATCTCAAACTCAGAAGATAAGTCCTTTTTCAGGTCATCAATTGCAGATCTAAATTTTGAAGCAATAAGCATATCATCTACATATAATAGTAGATAGATATACTCTCATGTAGGTAGCTTGTTGTAAAACACATATGGGTCATAATGGCTACATGTGTATCTCTTTCCTCTGATGAAGTTATCAAAACGCTTGTACCATTGTATAGGAGATTGTTTTAATCCATACAGCGATTTCTTCAGCTTGCACACCATGTTTTCTTTTCCTGCAGTTTTGAACCCCGTTGGCTGAGACATGTAGATCTCTTCATCCATATCGCCATGGAGAAAAGCGATCTTTACATCGAGTTGATCAAGGTCCAACTCGTACTGTGCTACCAGAGCCAATAGGATGCGAATTGAAGAATGCTTTACAACAGGAGAAAATACCTCGTTGTCGTCAATTCCTTCTCTTTGTGCGTAGCCTTTTACTACCAATTTGGATTTGTAGCACACCATATCTTCTTTGAGAGATCCATGTTTCTTTGCGTACACACACTTACAGCCAATTGCCTTCTTTACTTTGGGCAACACTGTGAGTTCCCAAGTGTCATTTTTGTATAGAGAATTCATCTCTTCTTTCATGGCATCTTTCCACATCTTTGATTCTGAACTGATTTCAGCTTCACTGTATGTGGACGGGATTGCCTCTTCAACGACCGGAAGAGCATAGGCGACAACCATATCTATAGTGAGCCAACTTAGTTTACGCGTGTTCTTTCTTGGTCTTCTAACTGCACTAGATTCAGAAACATTACCCATGACCTGTTCTTGATCCTCATCATCATCAGTATCTACCTCGGCTACTTGATCATTTCATTGTGTCACCTTGGGCATGATCCCCAAGGATACTGAACTTTCTAGAGATGGTGGATTAGCATTATTCTCCACCTACTGTGATACTTCTTTGGTCTTGACAATCTACACCTGCCGAGAGATTGTAGGCTTCAACATTGAAGCCTCATTAATGTGACATCTCTGCTGAAAATAAATTTCATATCCTTAGGATCCCAGATTTTGTAGCCTTTTATTCCTTTTTTGAATCCTATGAACAATCTCTTCTTCGCTCTTAGGTCTAACTTATCTTTTTTAACATGATAGTAGGCTGGACAACCAAATACCCTTAGCGAATTATAATCAGGAGCAGTTTTTTCAGACCAAACTTCTAGAGGAGTTTTCCCTCCAATCGCAGACGAAGGCAACCTATTGACGAGATAGCAAGCATATGCCAAAGCCTCAGCTCAAAATTTTTCGATAATCCGACATTAGATAACGCACAACGACCTTCTCTAGTAAGGTCATGTTCATCCTTTTTGCTACCCCATTCTGTTGCGGTGTTTCCCTCACTGTGAAGTGCCTCTCTATACCCTCATCATGACATAGCTTAAGGAAAGGATTAGGCTTATATTCTCCTCCATTATCTGAACGGAGGACCTTGATTTTCCTTCCTGTACTTCTCTTCAAATTCCTTTTTCACTCCACAAATAATTCTAGAACTTTCCCTTTGTGCTTCATGGTATATACCCAACATCGCCTAGAATAATCATCAATAAAAGTCACAAAGTAGTGGTTACCTCCAATTATTGCAGTCTTGGTAGGTCCCCAAACATCGGTATTAACATAATCCAGAATCCTCTTGGCGCAAGCTGAATTTCACCTTGGTCTTCTTTCTGATGACACAATGTTCACAAAATTCCAGCTTGCAGTTTCTGGCACCTTTCAATAGTCCTTGTTTTGTAAGAGCTTGCAAAGACTTTTCACCTGTGTGTCTCAGCCTTATATGTCATAACCTGGTTGAGTCATCATTTGAATCAGTAGAGGTTGCCACTTGCCCTATAACAGTACTGCCCTTCAAGTAGTAAAGATTGTTCTAGCGGACGGCCTTCAGAACCACCATTGAGCCGTTGGTCATCTTGAGGACTCCATCCTTTATTGATATCATAAGACCAATGTCTCCAAAGCTCCAACAGAGATAAGGTTTCTCTTAAGTTGAGGTACATTCCTCACTTCCTTTAATTCTCGTATCATCCCATCGAACATCTTGATCTGGATTATTCCTACACTTTCCATGGTACATGGATGATCATCGCCCCATAAAAACTGAACATCCATCTAGCTTCTCAAAGCTAGAATACTAATTTCTATTCGAACACACATGGTAGGTAGCACCAGTATCTACTATCCACTCAGTATCTCCTGAGTAGGCAATGATAGGAGTAGTAACAGAGAAAGAGAATATCGATAAGTCCAAGTCTGATCCACTTGCCTGTAAGGTACTGGCTTGAGTACTGATCACTCGTGCAAGATTTGCCTCAATCTTTAACTCCTTCTTCCCTTTGGCCTTTGGACAATCAACTTTCCAGTGCCCAAATTTTTTGCAGAAGGCACACTGATTCTTCTTCAGATCTCTGAAACCTGGCCTGGACTTCGATCTCTCTCGATCACCTTTGCCCTTCCTGTATGAACCTCTGCCTCTTACCGCCAATGCCTCTGCTAATGTGCTCGCCTGAGAAGACAGTCTATCCTACCTCCTCGTATCATAGTTAGCAAGAGCAGCCGACATTTCATTATAGTTAAGAAATTTTCTACCATTGATCAATGTTAAAGTAAAAGTCTCATACTCCTCTACAAGAAGCGTGTTCAAGAGAATTACCTCTTTATCTTCTTCATCGATCTTCACATCCACATTAACTAAATCTGTAAGAAGCTTTGTGTAGCGATTCAAGTGTTCATTGATGGAGCATCCTCTCTTCATCTGAAAACTATAAAGCTTACTTTTTAGTTGCAGCCTTTATTCAATACTTTTAGTCACATATTTTTTCTCTAGGATCTCCCACAACTGCCTCGCAGATGTTTTGTGTAACACATGATACTTAATGTCTTGTGTCAAATAAGACCTGATTAAGCCACATGCTGTTCGGTTCATCTTATCCGAATCTTCTTTAGTGGTTGAGTTTCGCTTCTTCTCCAACTATAGAGTGTCTTCAAAATTTGATGTCGTCAGTGCATCCATAACCTCGCATCTCCACATACCAAAGTTATTCGTGCCATTAAATTTCACCACATCAATCCTCAGCGGATGTGGATTCATGAATTTCTCCATCGATGTACTTTCTCCAGCCATCTTCTTGACTGCATCCTTAAAGCAATGCGGAAGATAAAGATAGGATCTTTACCTCCACGCGAAACCCTCAAAGAGTTTTCGAAGCAATCTACTCCTCCAAATTGATTCCTCGATCAATCTACATGCTGTTTTGAGATCGACACAAGATCCCACAAACAGTCCCAACACTATTTCGAGATTGACAAACGATCTCCGCCAAACAGCAACTGATGCCCTTGGAATCACCAGATGATCCCACGACGAACCTGGGATGCTCTGATACCAATTGTTGTGCGAGATCAACAATCAATGAGGAACCCTTCAGTCACAGATACAGTAGAGAAGTACCACCTAATGACAAGAACAAGGAAACAATAGGAAGAAAGCAAAACACAAGATTTAACGAGGTTCGGCAATTTGCCTACATCCTTGGGGTAAGAAAGAGAGTGTGCTTTATTGATTCAATAACCAATACAATTTCATGCATACATATGAAGAAGACTCTGCCCTTTATTTATAGCCAAGGAGACCCAGAAGAATTGAAAATCTCAATTGGACTCGTTTTCTGTTCAGAAAAGAAATCTGAAATCTGGAAGGATCCGTCTGTCGGTCGGTCAACCGACCCAAGTCCCGGTCGACCGCTCCAACCCAAGAGCAAAGCCATGTCAGTCGGTCGACCGTGCGGTCGATCGGTCGTCTACTGTGGTCGACCGTGCGGTCGACCGTTATTGCCTGTTGATTGGTAGTGAAAAGTGCATTTTTATCATAACATTTACCATCACATTTTCATATTTATTCATTTAATTCTGCACATTTATTAATATTTTGTGATTTATTGTGTGCAGGCCTCGAAATAATAAAAAGAAAGAATTAAAGCCTAAAAAGAGCCCAAAAGCCTATATTTGAAGCTCAAGTGTAAAAGTGCAAATATCAATTGTCAAAGTGCAAATATACAAGGGCTAAAGTTGCAAATATCAAAGATGAGGGAAGGATAGACTTCTACCCAACCCTAAACTCTTACAGATGAGGATAAAAGCCAAAGATAAGATGCAGAGATAAGGAAATTCGTTCAAAAGAGATTGGGAGAGTTCTAAATCTAGATAACTTAATTCCCAAGTTATATCCATATCCCACGATAAAGTGCCAGGATCGAACTTCCAGAAACAAACACCCAGATGGACGGATCAGGAGAGGCCACGCGCCAAAGCGCGTGGCCAGCCGACACCAGAGAGCCGCGAAAACGCGGCCCAAGCCGCGTTTTTGCGGCAATTTGGTCTTATCTGACTACCAGATTTCGTGGAGGTGTTGTACTGGGACTCTGACTCCTTCTGCACCTATAAATACCCCCTGCAGTGCAACGTACAGAGCGTCCAGCGCAGTACAGGGCCAAAATTAGGGTTTCTTCTAGGTTTTCTTCTTTTGTAATTAGGTTTTCTTTTTATTTTCAAGAGAAAGAGGCTTATGTTGAGCGTGACACCGATGTACCTTCCTCTTCTCTGCCATTGTACTAATTAATAAAGGTAATCTTTTCTTTTGTTTATTGTTCTTATGTTTTACTTTTCTTTTTGTTTTCTCATCTTTTTCTCTTTGATCTATGTTGGTTTATATGAGCATGCAAGTGATTTCTGAAGCACGAGTATAACGAGTCTTAGCGAGAGCCAACGATATTTCATGGAGATGTTCTCCTCCTCAAGGTGCGTATCAATTCATGCTTACCAAGGCTTGATGATCTAATGCGAACAGGGGACTGAGATCGATCCTATGGTTTATGCGTTCATGCCTCCAAAGCAAGGTAGAAAGTGTTAAGATTTCATGTTATTCTTCAACCAAGGTTAGTATTTCTTTTATTTTATTTTCTTTTCTTTTCTTTTCTTTTTGTAGATTAAATCACAACTCTTCTCCAAATTCTTTCTTTGCCGACTCATTGTAAAATACCACCTTCTTCTTATCTTAACTTAAAAATAAATAATTTTTAGAGTAAAACTTACAAACGCTTCCATCGCTAGTCCCTCCCTGAGGATCACGACCCGCATAGCCTTGCTACAGCGGATTCGAATTGAACACTTGCACACCTTTAATTCTTAATCTAATATTTCATATTTTGTGTGCAGGTAAAGTTCAATCAAACATTTGGCGCCGTTGCCGGGGAGGGACGGTAAGTTTTTCTCTAATAAAAAAATTAATTATTAACTAATTCTTTTAATTCTTTTCTGTTTGCAGATTTGGAGAATAGGAAAACAGCAGCAGAAGTGGACATATAGCAACTCTGTGCCTCTGCCCTCGAAGGCAGAACAGCAGAGCCTGCTACTTAGCCGCAGAAACGCGGCAATAGCCGCTGATCCGCGGCAGTAGCAGAGGACTACTTACTGAAATTTTTGCAGGTTGCTGCAAATTGCAAATATTGTGTACTGCTCTGTTAAAATTTGTTATGTGATAACCCTGCTTACTACTAATTAATTCAACAGTAAACTATTTGTTGTTAAAGATAAAAATTGATTAGACGTTTGCATATTAGGCATGCGTCTTTTCAATTCATTTATTTTACTGTTGAAGAGTGCTGGAGCAAGTACGTACACATTGCATGTAGAATAGGACTCATCTCTTGGTTGATTTTCTGCTTTGAGTGAATCTTATCTACTTATCTTGTACACTTGCACCAATTCATCTTAAGGGCATAACCCATTAACAAGATAAGGTGGGGATTTCATCACCCTTCCTTAGCCCAAAAATCATATTCCAAGCACTCACTAACCCAAGCCTAACTTAAAAATTAGTAGACGTTAGCCCTAGGGACATCTCGGACTCAATAAGAGATTATCCTAAGGGGGAACGGTGCTGGAAGTTGACTCTTATCAAATCAGTGTCTAGGAAAGGGATTGAGGGCCGAAAGCCCGAAGATTGGTGGTTATTTAATTAAGGAACGTCTTTGACGGAAAACCTCCCACCACTCTTGCCCTGACCTGGCTGATTAACTTGTGGTCAAAGTCTGCACCTTACCTCCCGTGGACAGTCTAACCAGTTAGGAGTCGTCTAGGTCATAGGTCTACCCTAACTTAGGTTAGAATTTTTTCTTTTTTGTTTGTTTGTTTTCTTTTTTGTTTGTATTGGTGTGATATGGCATATAATAATAATTCCAATTTTAATCCATATTACACACCTAACTATTATTCGGATATTACCAACCCGGCATATCATAACCTTGACCAATCTAGTGTGCCGGAATGGTCTTATCCGAATGAATATAGCCCACACCCTCCATCTTATGACTATAATTTCCATAATAATTTCAACTCGTCACAGAGTTCATGGGGTTTCGAGTCCCCCGAGTCTAATTCTCAACCAAATTGTCCTTCATATCCATCTAGTCCACATTCTTTCAATGATTCATACTTAGATCCCTCCATTCAGGATAGATTACCATCTATCGAGGAAATGATGAGTATGTATAAGTCCAAGCAACAATTACCATCTATCGCAGACATGATAATGCGTGAGTCCACCGACTCACAACTTCATCACGATTACACTTCATCTTTTCAAGTCCAATCACAGCATGATGCACCTATCGACTATGAAAGGATGCTTGCAGCCATGACTCAGGCTAGATTAGCCCGTGATCGTGACATAGATCTGATGGTTCAATCCTTACGTTCTCACAGTTCGGCCATTTCCAATATCATTGACCACTCTCGTAGAGCCAACGAACCAAATTACTTTGGACAATAAGATTCTATTTCAGTGCCATCATTTGAACTTGCCGAAACTCCAATTCTTGATAATATGACAAGTTTCTCCTTTCCTGAAATAGAACTTGAGCATGAATATGATCATGATCTTCCACTCGATGATTCAATTTTATTTCCTGATTCAATAATGACTCCAGTGTCTCAACTTGATTTCACTTTTCCTGAGTCAACATTGGATCCTGTTCCAATTCATCATGAAATTGAATCACTCATTTTAGATGATCATATCGACCTTGACCAATTTTACAATCTTAAAAATCCTATGGATAAATTGGCAAGTTCTTTTTATTACATTGAACCCAATGAGATATGTGACCTAGATTCTCAAATCTGTGATCAAGTTCAAATTCCCGAATCAATATTGACTCCTGTTTTGTTACCCGACTTAGGTAATCTTTTAGAGTCAGATTTGATTCCCACACCTATCATTCCTGAACTTGAATCACCAATATTGAGTCACATGCCATTGTGGGAAGATGATTGTGGACTTGAGCTTAAACTTATTGATTTGGACCCACTTCCTGAACTTAGCCCGACTCCTGAGCCCTTACTTGATTTGAGCTTCTTCCCTGAGTCGGTATTCGTTCCCGCACCTATAATGTCCAAGTCAATAATTTCATCTTTCCATACTCCATTTTGGGACAAGGAGGTTGACACAATTAACTCTGAAATTTATTATGAAATTTGGAAATTTGATGGGGTGAAAATTCTAAAAAATGATTATACATATATTTTAGTGGGTTATGTAAGGAAAATTTCTGGTGGGTTCCACCAAATTATATGTTATCTTGATTGGGTAGCAACGCTTGGCCCAATTAGACCACCTCCGGAACCACCACCTTAAGGTAACTTCTGCCTTCCCTTCTTTTGTTTCATGCATATATGCATTCATTCATACATTGAGGACAATGCATGAGATAAGTGTGGGGGTGGGCTTTACTAACATACTAACATAAGTAAAAACTAACAAAAATCTGCTAATAAAAAAAATCTGAAAAAAAAATTATTATAAAAAGGACAATATTTTGACTTATTTTTTTGAAAGAAATCTAAGTTAGTTTTAAGGATTAGGAAATCATGATTAGGATTTCTAAAAACTTGGTCAAAATAAATAAATTGTTTAATTTTTAGATATAGGAGAAGAAATTGAATAATTAATTAGTCTTGATTTTACCTTAATGAAATTTGCATACCTAATGCATATCTAGGATTCTAAGACGAAGACCTTTGTGCCTCATAAAAAGAAATCACTAATTAAGCTGATACATGTGCCTCAAGAAGCATAAGTATTCATGCCTAAAGGTGAGTAAATAAAATAAAGTCCTTAGTTTTGGGGCCTAGTTCACTCAAATTTGAGTCCGCGGGGTGTTTTCTCACCTGGTGCCCTAAAGCCAACCGGTTTGGGAGCCACCGATTTTAAGTTCGCTATATGGGTGGATTAGAAAGCCTAAGAAAACTGAGAAATATTATACATGTATTAACACATCTAATAATCAATTAGTTAGGTATTAGGGCCTCAAGAAGCCTTGATACTTACACGAAAGAAAGTTAGATGAGTTATACATATAAAAAAAAAAGAATATATATATATAAATAAATAATAAAGAGGCATGAAAGTCCAAGTTAAGGAATTTCTAGTAAAAATTCATAAGGATGCATATGATTTTGGTAACGAAAAAGACTATATTAGAAATTCAATTTTAATTCTTACCTAAAATGGAAAACAGTTAACTTTATAAAGACTAAGTTTAAAGAATGAATAAAAATGATAATCCTAAAACTTATAGACTACTTAGTCTCTTCAAATATAATTCAAATATTTTTCTTTTTATGGATTTTGTGGGTGTAATCCGCTGAAAACCCTCACGAGACAACACTCGTCCTCTAGGGTAACCTAGAGGTTTAACGGCTTGTTGCACGTGCTAAGTGCAACCGTGATTCCTACGAAAGTGAGTTAGGATAGATTAATTTTTCTTTTCTTTTCTTTTCCTCTTTCTTTTGATTTTTACTCGAGGACGAGCAAAAGATAAGTGTGGGGATGTAATTGGGTAGTGAAAAGTGCATTTTTATCATAACATTTACCATCACATTTTCATATTTATTCATTTAATTCTGCACATTTATTAATATTTTGTGATTTATTGTGTGCAGGCCTCGAAATAATAAAAAGAAAGAATTAAAGCCTAAAAAGAGCCCAAAAGCCTATATTTGAAGCCCAAGTGTAAAAGTGCAAATATCAATTGTCAAAGTGCAAATATACAAGGGCTAAAGTTGCAAATATCAAAGATGAGGAAAGGATAGACTTCTACCCAACCCTAAACTCTTGCAGATGAGGATAAAGCCAAAGATAAGATGCAGTGATAAGGAAATTCGTTCAAAAGAGATTGGGAGAGTTCTAAATCTAGATAACTTGATTCCCAAGTTATATCCTATCCCACGATAAAGAGCCAGGATCGAACTTCCAGAAACAACGCCCAGATGGACGGATCAGGAGAGGCCACACGCCAAAGCGCGTGGCCAGCCGACACCAGAGAGCCGCGGAAACGCGGCGGCAATTTGGTCTTATCTGACTACCAGATTTCGTGGAGGTGTTGTACTGGGACTCTGACTCCTTCTGCACCTATAAATACCCCCTGCAGTGCAACGTACAGAGCGTCCAGCGCAGTACAGGGCCAAAATTAGGGTTCTTCTAGGTTTTCTTCTTTTGTAATTAGGTTTTTCTTTTATTTTCAAGAGAGAGAGAGGCTTATGTTGAGCGTGACACCGATGTACCTTCCTCTTCTCTGCCATTATACTAATTAATAAAGGTAATCTTTTCTTTTGTTTATTGTTCTTATGTTTTACTTTTCTTTTTATTTTCTCGTCTTTTTCTCTTTGATCTTTGTTGGTTTATATGAGCATGCAAGTGATTTCTGAAGCACGAGTATAACGAGTCTTAGCGAGAGCCAACAATATTTCATGGAGATGTTCTCCTCCTCAAGGTGCGTATCAATTCATGCTTACCAAGGCTTGATGATCTAATGCGAACAGGAGACTGAGATCGATCCTATGGTTTTATGCGTTCATGCCTCCAAAGCAAGGTAGAAGTGTTAAGATTTCATGTTATTCTTCAACCAAGGTTAGTATTTCTTTTATTTTATTTTCTTTTCTTTTCTTTTCTTTTTGTAGATTAAATCACAACTCTTCTCCAAATTCTTTCTTTGCCGACTCATTGTAAAATACCACCTTCTTCTTATCTTAACTTAAAATAAATAATTTTTAGAGTAAAACTTACAAACGCTTCCATCGCTAGTCCCTCCCTGAGGATCACGACCCGCATAGCCTTGCTACAGCGGATTCGAATTGAACACTTGCACACCTTTAATTCTTAATCTAATATTTCATATTTTGTGTGCAGGTAAAAGTTCAATCAAACACCTGTGCATGTTGGTGCACACCGTTCAACCGGCTGGTCGACCGGTAACTGCTATCGGTCTTTCTTCTTCGTCTTTGGCTCTGATGGTATCTCTCTTCCTACACCCGCTCTCTCCATAACTTCACAGAGGTCACTGAGACCTTCCTCACACAATATGCTACTCGCTAAAAAATAAGGAGGAATAGCCATCACCTCCTCTCTGTCAAAATGAGGCCATAAGATAGCCTCAAATCCAACATCAATTTTTCCAGAACCAGATCACCAAGGTCTCCAATTGCGGTGAGGAGGTATCTACGATCAGGTTTATCAGCGGGCTGCAGGTCCTTACCCTTTATATAAACACCTTCTAAAGCATAATGTCGTCAAGATGAGTGAGGCTCACTCCCAAGCAAAACCCTACAACAAATAGAGGAGGCAATGAAGGTTTCCAACTCGCAAAGCCGAGCAATAATGGAACAAAATTCTAAGTCTGTTCATGAAGCTCCTGACCATACTCCAGACTGACATCGGGGGCAATCTCCTTACAAGTAGTAGGCATTATATATATTTTTATCAGGTCCAATTTAGAGCTACAGGCTTACAGAGCGATTCACTCCTTGGAACTTCCGATCAACGAAGTATTCAACACCTTCAAAGATAAATCGTGGGTCAGACGCCCGAAACTGATCCGCCTAATCCTTCCTTACTTGGGTCGAAAGAGTACTGCTCCTACGATGATTGAAAGGGGTACTAAACCATCCATTGTTGGACCCTCCAAAGATACTTGGAGAAACTCATCCAGCGAGGCTTACTCAAGAAGTACATCATCACTCCTGAGGTGATTTCTTAATAACCAAACACACAATCTTCTCGGGAGCAAAACGTGATCGCCTAGTACAAGAGATCAATTGACTTCCCGACTTCCATGTAAACAGAGTACATTCTTTCAAATCTTCTCTTTACGTTTCGTATTCATGAGAATAAAATAACTACTCGCTACTTTACGTTTTTACAGAGCAACCTTCCAATCACGCACCCCGATGATGGCATTTCCTCTACTCTGAGGCTACCAATAGAATCACTCATGGATGAGGTGTGCCTACAGGGAGGTGGTTCCAACGTACATCTAGTCCTATGCCCCGATGATGGTATTTCTTCAACTCGGAGGGTGCTAATAAGACCCTTGTAGATGGGCCTTGCCCCACAAGGAGGCGGTTCCAACATCTATCCACCCTGATGATGAGATTTTCCCCACTCGGAGGCTGACATGCGATCTTCCACTGCTGGGATGTGCCCCCACTCAGAAGATTGCATATGTACACTCTTAGATGGGATGTGCCACCGTGTGGAAGTGTTAACGCAGACATGCCTACGGTCCTTTCTCGATCATCCTACAGGAGCCAAAACCTTCCGTTGTGGGATTTTCCCACTCGGAGTCCCGCTTTACTGCAGGGATTTTTCCCTCTTATATGTTCGATCTTCCGATGATGGGATATTCCCCCACTCGGAGGATCGTGTACACTACTAGACGAGAAATGTCCCCGCGTGGAAGCATTAACGTAGACATGCCACTGGGCTTTCTCGGTCATCCTACAGGAGCCGAAACCCTCCGTTATAAGATTTTTCCCGCTCAGAGTCGCATTTTGCTGCAGAAATTTCCCTCTCTCAGAACGTCCAATTTTCTAATAATGGGATGTGGCCCCACTCGGAGGATCGCGTCTGTACATTCCTAGATGGGATGTGCCCCTACGTAGAAGTATTAATGCAGACATTCTTATAGGCCTTTCTCGGTATTCCTACGAGAGTCGAAACCCTCCGTTGTGGGATTTTTCCCAGTCGGAGTCCCCCACTTTGTTGTAGGAATGTGCCCCCTCTCAGAGCCCGCATCTGTTCCGTTGTTGGGATGTACCCCCACTCGGATAGGCAAGCCTACTAGCTCACCTCATCTGAACCGACGGGCAAATGAACCCCTTGTAGTTCTCTCTAGATGTTGGGATGGGGCCCTACTCGGGAATATCTTTTTAATGTGATATCCCTCACACGAGAGGACAAGGCCATTGTTGCGCTTGCTCCCATATTGGAGGTACCAGATCATTTGCGGGTAAGGACCTCTACTTTGGACAGACGCATCCGATCTTTGTGATGTGATTTCCCTTACCCCAGACCAATTTCTGCAAGTACCATCAGACTATGGCGATACGCGAGATCAGGTATATCTGTGAGGTTTTTTTTCTTGTTTGAATTATCCCCTCAATGTACCGATCTCGTGTAGTCATACACCTAATATTTCTCCCGAAGAGCACGAGAAAGATGATCAACCAACAGCGAAGATCTTAGGTAAAATTTAAAGTTTGAAAAAATCTGAAGGATTTGGAGACAATGGGAAGGATAACAGATTTTGTTATCTGACATTCCATATGGTCTAAAAGATTCATCTATATGGTGGTATAGGTGTTATAAAATTGCCTTATTTTCAATAGGAAATGATGGTCAAAGAAGATTCAATCAAGTTAGAGAATAAAAAAAAACTTGAAGAAGAAGTAAATCAAATAAAATAGTGTGGCAGTCAACCAACCTGTCGACCGCTGATTAATCTACAGTTCTGCATTATTATGTCACATTTCCATATCGATTTATGAATAAAATGTCAGTCTAAACCGTATTTTGGTCCCACTTGCAGATAAATCAGGAGTTTAAGGGCAAAGGAGTAATAAGAGCTTAATTAACCCCATTTTTCGGTAATTAAATCCGCAATTCTTGGAGACCAAGTAAGGGACATCTAGAAGATGCATTGAACCTAGACCTTTCCTCACGTTAGACGAATATTTGGGCGAAAGTACCAGAATTGGGATATACCAGGAAAGTCCTAGAAGCCAGAGGAAGCGTCTCACCAAAACCAGGGACTTTTGTCCCTGGTATTGCCGCGGATCCGTGGCAATGTGGTGGGCCCACGCGTCGATTTTCGACGCGTGGGCCCATCTCGTCTTCTAGAAGCATCCTTCGTCTATATAAACCCTTACAGAGGCCCTAAACGCAAGCAATTTTGATTTTAGGATAGGGTTTCTCTCTTTAATGTAGTGTAGGGTAGGTGTTCTTCATTTCTTTTATTTTGTATTGTTATTTCGTTTTTAAATCTTGTAGTAGGGCTGAGAGATTCAGAGAAAGATAGAGAGGGATTGATGTAATAGATCGTGACAATTTATGTAAAGGTGCCTCCTTTCTTCTTCAATGTAATCTTCTCCATCTTCTACATGATGCTTGGCTAACTTTTCTTCTCATGGCAATCTAACTACTAACCACTAACCATCTAACCACTTACTTGATAATCCACATGAATCTAATAGCCTCTACAAGGCCTTGCTCTTGCAAGAGCCATTGATGGCTCATGATGATGGATTCTAACATTCTAACATTTATAACACCTAACCCACTAACTTGATAACTTGTAATGTCTTCTTTATTTCATTCTCACCTCTAACCGGTTTTGATGATTTAACAGTAGCTTGCAACTTGTTATGTGGTATGAATGTGTTGTTTGAATGTAGAAGAACAATCTTATAGGCCATGCTCTGTATCGTCTCTTGAAGCCAAGGATTAGTGATGGCCAAGAATCCATGTGAAGCAACTATCACTAAGAGGTTAGCATGGTTAGTGGAGCAATTGGCAGTTAGTAGGCATGAGTTTTCTTTTATCTTGTTTTAAAAATCATTCATTTTTACCATCGTCTTTGTTCATCTTTGTTTTCATTTTCTTTACCACAAGTTTCATCTTCTTTTCTATTTTGTTTTTCAAACCACTTCTCTTTTGTTTTCACATCATCGTTTTCATCGCCTTCTCCACCTACCACATGCTTGATTTCCTTTTCTTTTCTTTTATTTTCTTTTTCTAATTCCTTTAACAAAGAAGAATTGTTAACAAACGACATGAATAGACTGTTAATGCTTTTATCGCCTCCCGTCCCTGTGGATTCGACCCGTTGAGTCAATGCTATAATGGAAGTATCGAGGGAACATTAGCACATACGAGCTTTTACATTGATTTCACAAACAACACATTTTTGAGTACTTGTGCCGCCCCGATCAACCGCGCACAATGGGCAGTCAACGGGTCTGTCGACGGCGCACAATGGGCAGTTAATGGGTCTGTCGACCATACACAACACAGAAGAAACATGGCTCAGTCTATCAACAGGCAACTGGCACACTTGTCGACAGGTGCTCGGGCATGTCAACAGCCAGAGACTCAAAATCGAATTCAGGTTTCCTTTTCAGACGCGCTCAGATTTTCTCTCTGGTAGACTTCGAATATAACTCAAATTCTATTCATTGGGGAATTTGTTTCTAAAGATTGAAGGGTCTAAAATTGATCTAGATCAAGGAAATCATCTCCTATAATGATTGATCAAGTTCTTCAAGTATCCGACGGTTAAGATTATCTCATAGTTTGAATAGAATTTGTATTGTAAATTTTATAAATAAAAGTTGTAACTTAGTATATTGTAATACAAAGAAATTATAGGAAGCCAATGCAAAGAGAGAGGTAGGTGATGGTGCAAAGAGAGAAAGAATACTCTTGTAATATTGAGAGATTCAAGGAGAAGGTGAATAGTCTTGTGAGAATCAAGAGGAATGTTGATCTCTTATACCAAATTTATTTAAAAAAACTCTCAAGTTCTCTCCATGTGGGTGTAGGCCGGGTTTGGCGGAATCACGTTAAATTCTCGTATTATTTCTCTTTTGTCATGGTATTGTTACTTCACTTTCCTAGCTTTTTTTTACAAGTATTATATATTGTCACAGTTCCGCAACATGATCACAGTCTTGGACACACAACAATTTGTGTCATAACCTGATTGTTGGTGTGGTCTCAACAATAGAAAATTTCATAAATTAGTGATTTTTATGGATATGAGATGGTTTGTGAGGACCATAGTGTATACGTTAAACAATCCATAGATAATTCGGTCATCTTATCCTTATTTGTGAATGTTATTTTTTTGGCTGGAAACAAGAAGGATGCTCAGAGACCACAAATAAGTGGTTGTCCTTGGAGTTTGATATGAAAGGTATAGGTGATACAAATTACATTCTTAAATTTAAGATTAAGAGATCATTCAAAAGAGATTCTTCATTTGTTACAAAAGGTGTACATTCACCAGGTCCTCAATACAAATTAGTGACCAAAATTGAAAACCTAGTAATATCTCTATTAAAAGGAGCTAAGCTAAGTCTTAGCATGTGTCCTCAAACTTTGACCTAGAGAGATCAGATGTCTCGGGTCCCCTCTGCTAGTTTTTAACTACATTAGGGGTTAGGTTCATCTATCTCTGGTGGACTTCCTCATTAGTAAATATTTTTTTTAATTTAGGGTAAACTACAAGAAACTCATTTTGTCTATATCATGTCTTTGAATTAACCCCCTCATCTACAAAAGTGAACAAATAACCCCCTTATCTACAATTTTAACAATCATGATGGTATTTTGATGGTCATGTAACATCATAATTATTATATTTTAGACTTACCGTTTTCATATTATAATAATAACTTTAAAAACAATTGTTTTCTTAAAATGAGTTTTGATCTTCAGGAGTTACTTATGTGTTTTTTTAATTCAAGAGGTTAATACAAAATTGGGATATAAATGAAATGGATTTCTTGTAATTTACCCTTTAATTTAGCTGGCATAGTAGTTTTAGACCTAGAACTAGATTACTATACTCATAATTCTAACCCCTTGATTCTTTGTGCGGAATGTGAACCCTTTTTCCCTAACTTTTTGTCTTACAGGTTTCCGAAGATGAGCACTATACGAGTGGCAGTCACGATCCATATCAACAATTTCATAGATTTGAAACATTCCATCCACAACTCATCAACAAAAGTTACATTACATGTGATCTACTATCCATCAACGACTTAGAAACCAATTTCAAGAAATTTTCACGTGTTTTACTAATGCATCTAGTGGCAAAAAGAATCAATTTTATGTCGATCTTGGAACATTGATTTTTTTTGCCACTAGATCCATGAGTTATCCGTGGCGAATTTTCTTGAAATTCGAATTGTAGGAAGTTATAATGGGTGCTACATCTAGGGGTGCCACCGGATACGGATTATCCGCGGATATCCGCATCCGAATCCGCCTCCAATCCGGATACGGATATCATTTTTTCACATCCGTCAATATTCGTATCCGTATCCGTATCCGAAAGGTAGGTACGGATACGGATAAGGTAAAAGTAATATCTTATTCGTATCCAATCCGATATCCGAATGTTTCGTGCTTCATAATGATATCGGTATAGAGAAGACTATTCTTCAATGGAATAAGATATTAAATTTTGATATTTTGAGTTGGTGAAAAAGTAATAGTGAAAAGTATTCAATTCTTGCAAGAGCACTACATGATATTTTGTATTTTGAGTATTTCGACATCAATCATGTTATCCGAATCGACATTTAGCACCGGAGGACGTGTAATCTATTGTTATAGAAGTCAAACGATAATGAATACGATGAATGTATTGATATGTACACAATAATATCATAGTATGTGTCACATTTAATATTGTAGTAGATGAGATAAAAAGTAATATAAGTATTTCTGTTTAATTTATCTTTAACCATATTCATTTTTAACATATCCGATTAGTATCCGCATCCGATCCGCTAATATCCGATTTATATTTGATATCCGATTTTGGCGGATACGGATATCATTTTTTCACATCCGCCAATATCTGTATCCGTATCCGTATCCTAAGGTTGGGTGCGGATATGGATATGGTAGAGGTAATATCCAATCCGTATCCGATCCGATGGCACCCCTAGCTACATCACATCTAACAGAACAAAATTTTTTGTTAGTGTTGCCCATTACTAAATTTAGAGTGATAGTATTTGCATTTCAAGTACTATATATAGTAACCTAGCTCAACTAATATCATATTTTGGGAGCAACATAATAAAATTTCCTGTAGTAGAAGTTTTGTGCTTAGTTATAGGGATTTAGTATGGATTACATGATTCGATAAAATTGCAACCACATAGCCATATTCTCCTCTGTTTTAAGGATTATTTGTTTATCTTGAAAGTAGAGGAAACTCTAATTTTTGACTCTGGCGTGACCCTTATATTTTTACCTTTCTTTCAAGTTGTTTGTTTGCGTTGAAAGTTCAGGAGAGGAGGAAAACCCCCCCCCCCCCCCCCCGCCCCAACGTGTCTAACTTTTTTCATATAAAACTTCAAAAGCGAAAATAATCTTATACATTTAGGATCCTACCCTCTTTTCCTCACCTCTCTTTCCAGTGGCCAAACACGCCCTTTGGCGCAAAAATATTCCCATTGGCTTCTATTTTCAGTTTCCTTGACATTAATTGCTACTTGTCTGCTGCTATTGTCAGAGGGCGGTGAACCTCATGAGCTCGTCACTATAATCTTCTGGGGAGAGGGGCGCCACCTGTTCCCACACAACAGGTAATTTACCTGTTGTGTGGGAACACACACACAACAGGGGTGTGTGTGTGTGTGGGTGTGTGTGTGTTGTGTGCGGGCACCACCTGTTCCCACACAACAGGTAAATTACCTGTTGTGTGGGAACAGGTGGCCCCGAACCCATCTTCTGGAGCCCAAAATCGCAATGTCACGTCAATTTCACGTGAAATCACGTGATCTGTTTCTCTTCATGGGGAGCCCAAAGTACTCAAAATTTCCTGTACGTGAAGGATACCCAACTCTTGATCTTCTGAAGGAACTTGCAACACAAAAAAAAAAAAATTAGTCAAAATATATATATATATATATTTTTTTGGTGGAGATCATAAAAATAACTGTCAGCATCTAGAACCGTACCGATCCTGCCCTGATTCTCAAGGCAACAAGTTCATGGGATTAATGTCCCAGTTTGCTTCGAAAGCTTGCAAGTTTCTCTTGAGCTCGAGTTGTAGTTTTCATTCAAGAAGATTTGAGGATGTCCGACCACCGCCCTAGGAAATCGCAATCACCATACAATCAGCCGCGTCCGGCCCCATTGACGCCCCCACACTGTCGGTGCCACTGCGAAACTGTAGCTAAGATTTGCTCAACAGTGATGTATCTCTATCATTCGCTTTCTTCCTCTCCTTTTTTGTCCTTTCAGCAGGGTTTTGTTCTGTGAAGTGAAATTATCAGAATGCTGAATGCTCTTTACTAAAGATGTTGGCTTTTCTTTCATAATAAAGCTAAAATGTAGTTAAAACTATCACGTTTGGTAACTATACGGAACGCAAATGGGGCCTTCATGAACTCCAGCAGCTTCGACTTTTGACTTCAACTTCAAGTTTTTATAACTGACACGCTTTCACTGTATTATATCCAATCAAATTTAAGGTCAGATGTCTCGGCTCTTCTTGGGAATTAAGAAAAAAATAAATAAAGGAAAATTTGATATTAAATCCATCTACTCGTTTTTTACTTTGGCTATTTTTTATGATAGTTATCTCATGAGTATAACATTAACACTGAGAAGAAGAGGGTCAAGAACTCACAGAGTTGAAAACACATCATTATCACCTTAGAATCAGTTTATAATTTCCAGTTCCATACGTTGGATCAAGTGTCACTGGCTCACCCCTCTTGCTTAGGATTGAAGGTTGGGGTTGTTGAGAAAGTCAGCAGAACTTAATTAATTTGCTGCTTCCAGATGACTGGAGGAGCTGAAGAATTTCTGAAATCCTGGGGACTTTGACAGGACTGATGTTGGATTCTTGAACATTCACGCAGAGAGGGAGGTTGCAGTGTTCATGCTGTTGAGACGCGAGGATTCTTCTGGCTTCTCGTTTTTTGCTGACCAGATGGGATTTTTGCGCTGAATCTTGTGTTGCTAATTGACTAATTAATGGGTTTGGGTTTGTTGGAATCTTTGACTAGATATTGGTTTTTGATTCTGATTAGATTTGGGGAACTTTTCAAGAACGTTCCTGCCGCCAACAGTTTGGTTTGCTTGCGTTGCATTGCATGGAGGTGTGTTTTTCCTGATGGTCATGGCACGTGGAGGGTGACAATTAGGCTGTGTTCGGCTGAAGAAAATGAGAGAAAAGAAAGGGATAAAGGAAAAGAATAGAAATAAGATTTTATAATTTAATTACTAAGAAAAAGAAAAAAAAGTAAACAAAAATAATTGTAAAAAATTATTGATAACTTGCATGGGGAGCGTATATTGCCACCCATCAAAGTGATGAAGGCACCCCAATCAGATCAAGGCACCCCACCCTTTGTGATTAAGGAACCTTCCAAACTTCTAATTTTACCTTAACTCAACTTCACCTCTCTTTATATTTTTTTTTTCAATTTCCAAAAACAACCCTCTCTCTCACAGCTCTCCTCCCTCTCTCTCTCTCTCTCGCTCATGCTCAGTGGCCGCCAGCTCTCGAACGCGACGCCGTCGACTCAAGCTGTTGACCCACGCCGCTCTCGCGCGCAACCTAGGCTTCTCTCTTGTCAACAGTACGTGCATGTCGCCGTCGTCAATTTCTCTAGGTAATTTTTAGAACATTTTTATTTTTAAGAATTTTCTAATTTGATTAAATTTGGTTAGATTTGTTCAATTTGATAGATGGTATTTCGTATGTAGTGTTATTTTGTGTTGTAATTGTAGCTAAAACGCAAATAAAAACCATTATATTGATGTAAATTCCCAAAAATAAAGGAAAAGCGACGATGGATTCTGTTAGGTTCTAAATACGTTCGGTCATCAACGACCGAGCAGAAAAGAAGTTTTCAACCATCTTCAGCAGAATTGTAACTTATATATATATATATATATATATATATATAATATATATATATATATATATATATATATTATATTATGTCTTATGTTTTCTCTATCGCAAGCATGGATATTACGAGTCCTTTTAGAGTCCGTCCTACGGCTTTGGAAAGACGTTGTAGATGGGGTGAGTTCTCTTCTATCATCATTCCTGAAACAGAGGACGCTCCCCAAATAGAGGAGGCGAAGGAGATGAGAAATCAAGAGAATTGACCACGCCATTTCTGGGTGGTCCGACTGACATTACATTGCTGCGGAGTTTTAAAACTTATATAGCGGCAGACATCTAGAATGGTGATATAAGAATTTAATTTTAAGAATTTTTTAATTGAAAATATGACGAAAACTTGTTGATGTTATCATGCTAACAACAAACTTTTTAGGACAGAGAATCACTCAAATGCATCTCTCATGGAGCAAAAATGAGTGATTGAGAGTGGATGATAACACACCAAATCACCATTTTGTTACGTATATTCATCAATTCGGACTGCAAAGGTTGACATACATTTCCTACCGAGGGCAAAGCAGGTTGTTATCTCTGCATTCCTGGAACAGTGGCAACTAGAGACGAATACTTTTTGCTTGACGTTCGGTGAACTAACCATCACATTGGATGAGGTTACCACACTAGTGGGCATATCGGTGATGGGTCGTTCAGTGAACACGCCCCAGAGAATAACCGATGCCCAGAAATGGTTGTTCATTTACTTGGTGTGTCACCTTGAGAAGCAACTGACGAGTTAGGCCTAGTCCGGGGTACCTCAGTTCGATTAAAATGGCTCCGATTCAAATTTTTCGATGTCACGGATGCAGAGTCAGATAGACATATTGAGTGCACTGCCAGAGCTTATCTATTGTATTTGGTCAACCGCACTCTCTTCAGTGACAAGAGTGAAGGGTTTCTATGTTCGGCAAGCAGATGCACAAGAATGGAAAGAGGTACTTCAAATGGGCCAACTGGACCGCACACTGTGTCGACCCTATACAAGATGTTACGTATGATGATTGATGCACTTGATAGCGTTGAAACTGGCTCATCCAAGGCATCTGCAATTTATGAGTGGACTCAGAGGGAGGCACAACTAAGGAGTACCCCACTCTGTTGCTCGGATTTATTTTTGTTATTAGTCTTTACATTTTTATTTCTATATGTTCTCTCTCTATCACAGCTTAGGAGTACCCTTCCATTATTGTCATTTCCTGAGGCATCAGATCTCTTGATAATGATGAAAAGCCTTGTGACTTGCCAACTTCTCAAGTTCAATTTATCAAAGCCTCTCGATTTTGAAATATCTCATACGTGGTAAAATCTCCATCCTAATCAATTGTAAGCTCCGTACCAATATTGCTACATAGGGTAGAATGATGCTCCTGCAAAATAGTCCATATGAAAGACACACGATTAAATCTATATACATAACTGTTCGACGAAATATTACCGAAAGAGAACTCACTGTTCAACAAGAGGTTATAAAATACTTAGCTGTATGTTCGGTAAATCACTACTGAACATATAACTATTGTTCGGTAGAGCCGAGCCGAACAAAGAACAAATGTTTGGCAGATATCTGCCGAACATACGTTCTATGTTTGGTTGGTCTCCGCCGAACATTTTTAAAATGTCGGGGTCGACCAACGAATAGAAGATGAAAAACCTGATAAAAAACTTAAAAATCTGCTATTTAGAATGGTAAAACTTACATTTTAGTGTTGTAATGCTCTAGAGTTGTTAATTGCTTATCCATAGTTCTCCACGACGAAATGTAGGCAGATTTTAGGGTTTGAGTGCTTCAATTTTTTTTAAGATTTTGAGAGGAGAGAATGGGCTGAGAGGACAAAGGAGATGAAGTGGGGTGAGTGCCTTCATGGGTGCCTTTATCACTTGAGTGGTGTTTAGCTGTAATTTTTAATAACTTAAAGATTATATGAGTCATTCATTGGTCTATAAATATAATTCAACCCAAAATGAATTTGGGTGAGTGCCTTCGTCACTTTGATTTGATGGGGGGCAATATCCTTTCCCCTTGCTTGGTTTAGGAATGTCTAATTAGCAGTTTTAGGTAATACTTATTTTTCTCTATGCATTTTCACTTATTTTCGCTATGTTGTAGGAGAGAGAAGTAAAAAAAAATTATGCTTGATATTTTCTTTCATTTTCTTTTCCTTTATTTTCCTTATTACTTTCTCTTACAACCAAACAATAAAATAATTTTCCACCCAATTTTATGTGATTTCCCTTCATTTTCTTTCAAACCAAACAAAACCTTAAGGAGCAAAAAGGACATATAAGATATAGGGCACAACAGAAGATGACAATTATTTTGTCTTTTGTTTTTAATTAACTCTTAAAGCTTGATAAGTGTCTTGAAATTTAATACGTTTCTTTATGTGAAATTTACGTTTCCTTAAAGACACTAGCTAATTGGTTATGTAGGACCTATAACTACTGACCAGTCCACTATATACTAGTAATACAATGTTAGCAAGTGATATGAATTTACCACATTATCTACTCTCGATATATTTGGATTCTTGCTACCTATATATCACTCTCAAAAAGTTGGATGTACACCATAACAAAAATTAAGAAGTGTTAGTTTCTCTAAACAAGTTGGAACCAGTTGAACACAATAATCCCAAATAAAGATTACAGTTTAAGGCTTCAGTAGTTAGAAAAATAAAGAAAAGAGTAGAATTGTTATTGAGATGATCAATTCACAAACTCTTATTTATTTGTAGGAGATAAAGGGAAAAGTTTTGCCTTTGGTTTGATTCAAAGATCATCTTAAACAAATGATTATGCAAAAATTATGCACCGTGTGTTGGGATATTCATGTATACATATGGTCCAATATTGAAACGTGAATAGAAAAGTGATGGACTTAAATTGAAAATTAGGTCTCTACCTGTCAACTTAACTTTTTCGGTTAAATTGGTTCTCATACTCTATTTAAGACCATTTCTAACACTGAGTGTGACATGTCTGATGTATGCTTGGATGCATCCAAGGCACATGCCGAAAGTCAAAAAAACGTCTAACCATTTAGATGCAAATTAAAATCACGTGGAGGGCGGGTGAATAGGTGATGGCTAGCAAAATATGTGGAATAAAAATTTGACTAACAACACAACAACAAAATAAACACACCAAAAAATAAAGTCGTATACTCCGTGAAAAGCTCTGAACTTCTCCTCAAAATTTCTCTTAATAAAAAGTTGAGATGCATAATTGGTTTTTTGATTATAAAGTATAAACAATAAACTCAAATAATCACAATAATATAAAGCAAAGAGTATATAATGCAAATAATAAAATAGAGTTAGAGAGATCAAACACAAGCCAATTACAAACACACAAGAAATTGTTGTCGAGGTTTAAGCCACTTGCTCTACGTCCCCATCTTTGCCACAATGAAGGATTCCACTATACTTTATTTGTATACAACTGAACTTGATCCCGTGAGATCCAAATCTGCAACTCCAGCTAACAACCCTCTTTTCAAAAAGAACTCTTCACAAAGAAATACAAGATCTAATGACCTTTCACAGATCACAAACTCTCAATACACAACCTTATAATCTATGAATAGAGATTGGAAGCTCAGCGATTGTGTGAATGAGAAAAACTTGAAGGAATGTGCAGTGGACGCTTAAGGAAAACCTTTTGAAGAATTGCCCTTAAGAATTTTTGCACAAGAATACACTTTGTAAACTTGGAATTAACTGATTTGGTTATCAGTAGCCTCACTATATATATAGAAATACCTAAAACAAACGTGAGTAACCCAAATAAGCCATTAAAAATAAATTCAGAAAGTTTAGATTCAGAAAATAATCGTTGGAGGCAAAATAGGCAAGTCTGCCAACCTACCGGGCGATCGGGCGATTGATCGGCAATGGCTAAAATTCTAGCCGTTACTGGCGGTCGATTGGGCGGTCGACCGACTCGAGAACAGAAGTCATTTGAACTCTGAATTGGTGGTCAATCATGCGGTTAACCGGTCTGGGACAGAACAACTGGTGCTAAGCTAGCAGTCGATCGCAGAGCTTTATGCTCCGCTAGCAGTCGACCAACAGTGCCCCAAAAATTGATTTTTGTTTTCTTTTAAAAAATTTTAAAACTATTTTGAAAATTAAAAATATATTTATAGACATTACAAATCTTGTATAAATTAAACTATAAGATAGGATATATGTATAAAAATATTTGTATATAAAATAAACTAATTTTTCAAAAATTTTAAACTATAAACCCAATTTTAAAAACTATGAAAATTAATTTAAAAATTCTTTTGTGTATATGTGTGTATTTATGAGCATTCCAACATCTAAACTAGATTTTAGCAAACTAAGATCTTAAATTTGCTCAAGAGTAAACACATAATCAAGACATCTTCTTGTGGTGCTTCGCATCTAAAATCGATTCCTTGTGCTTGTATCATCTTGAGTGCTTCATATTCTCCACTTGCAAGTTGATTGAAGTATAATTTTAACTCTTGAAACATATAGAACTCATAAACGCTTAAACATAATTATTAATACCAATTACTTAAATTTTGTAATCATCAAAATAAATAGAGTGATTGTATCCTTGGATTAAAAATCTCCCCCTCTTTGATGATGAGAAAACTCATGGAGTTATTTTAAATAATTTGAAAAAGCTTCTTGTGAAACTCCCCCTGAACTTGTCTTTAGAGAACAATGTTATTCATAGTAGAGTTGGGAACATTGATTTTAACTTTTACTTGGATACTTTTGCCCGCGTTGTAAAATTTTCTTGCGTGGGTGCAGATATTTGAGCACAATATTATGACTTTTAATATGTACCCTAAGAATGAGTCCTATCTCAGTGCTTCGACTTTGATCCACAACAATGATGATCCCTCTTTGGCTGAGAATGAGGAAGTGAAGCACTTCACTCTTCTTTCCCAAGTTCTTGCCAAGATTATTTTGCACAATATCCTTCCTAAATCCATCTTCAATCACGCTAGAGGTTGTGCACTATTTTTTTATATACTGTCTCTAGTGTTGGAATATCAAATAAAAATGTCTTTTTTGGAAGATGATGAGTCATCATCAATTATCATCAGTGAGTCATCATCTTTAATTAGAAAGATTAAAGAGTCATCATTATCAATTTAGAAACGATGAGTCATCATCAATTAGGAGTCACCATCAAGTGAGTCATCATCAATTTGGAGGTTGCTATTCTTGAATTTGGAGGTTGCTATTCTTGAATTTGGAGATTGCTATTCTTGTAAGTTTTGAAGCCTATAAAAGGCCATGTACCTCTTTGTTTTTTTGTATCAGCAATAAAGCAAGCAAGCAAGAAAAAAAGTTGCTCTCCTCTTAAATTTTAGATTATAGTATTTAGTCCGTAGACTAGTATACAACAATTGGTATCAGAGCCAGTTTAATTTTTGTTTCCTCTTCTCCTCATGGCCTCCCCAACAAATCTCATCAATCCACAAGTGCCCAAGTTATTGAAAGATAACTATGAGAGTTGGTCAATTAAGATGAAAGCTCTATTTGGTTCTCAAGAGTTGTGGGAGCTGATCGTTGATGGGTTTAAGGAACCCACACCGAAGGTAGAAACCCCCTACACCGTCGAAGAGAAGAAGGCTCTTAAAGAGTAAAGAAAGAAGGATAGCAAGGCTCGTTTTCTACTCTATCAAGGGTTGGACGAGTCTACCTTCGAGAGAGTTGCCGAAGCAACGACGAGCAAGGAAGCATGGGAAATCCTTGCTACCATCTACAAAGGAGTCGAGCGGGTAAAGCGAATTCGTCTTCAAACTTTGAGGGGCGATCTTGAAGCCACTCAAATGAAAGATGAAGAAAAAATCTCCGATTATTATTCACGATTACTTCTAATTGTGAATAAAATGAGGAGAAATGGAGAGAAGATGGAGGACATCCGAGTGATGGAGAAATTGCTGCAATATCTCACATCAAAGTTCGAGCACGTGGTGGCGACAATTGAGGAGTCCAAGAATATGGAGGCGATCTCAATAGAGGAGCTTTTGGGATCTCTCCAAGTTCATGAGCAACACATGCAAAAGAAGACTGGTTCCATAGCCTTGGAACAAGCATTAGAGTCAAAACTGACTCTAAATGATCGCGGCTCACATAGTAGAGGTCGTGGTCGTGGCAGAGGCAGGGGACGTGGTCCCCAACAACGAACCACTCAAAATCAAGTGGAGTTCCTAAGCTTCAGAGGTCGAGGCGAAGCAATCGGAAATTTACATCTGGACGTGGAAACAACAAGAACGTCCAATGCTACAACTGTCAAAAATTTGGACACTATGCCTCAGATTGCTAGCACAGAACTGAAGATCTTACCAATCTTACTGAAGAAACAATGACATGGGTAAGAATTCTACTCTTCTTCTTGCTCATGATGATTCAAGTGTGCAGAATGATATTTGGTACCTTGACTCGGGTGCTAGCAACCACATGTGCGGGAAGAAAAAACTATTCATGGAACTCGCAGAAGGAGTTCATGGAAGTGTGAGTTTGGGAGATTCTTCAAAACTCTCCATTGAAGGCAGAGGGAAGATCAAAATCTATCAAAAGGATGGTGAGCCTGAGTATATTTCCGATGTTTATTATATTCCTAACATGAAAAGTAATATTCTCAGCATCGGTCAATTACTCGAAAAATGATATAAAGTATATATGGAGAACAACCACCTTTGGTTGAAAAATGCAAAAGGAGGTCTTATAGCTTGTATTAAGATGACAAGGAACCGCATGTTTCCCTTGCATCTAAACATAAAATTGAGAAGTGTTTTCAAGGACTCATAGAGAATGAGTCATGGAGGTGGCATCTTCGCTTCGGTCATCTAATTTTAGCGGCCTGAAGTTACTATCTACAGCCGGCATGGTACGAGGTTTACCAACAATCGATCCACCAAGTCATACTTGTGAAGTTTGCATAATTGGAGCAAACACGACTTCCTTTTCCCAATGGAAAGTCGTGAAGAGCGGAGGCACCATTACAACTTGTTCATACTGACATCTGTGGACCGCTAGATCCCGTCTCTTTAGGAGGTAATAGATATTTTATTACTTTCATTGATGATTTCAGTAGAAAGTTATGGGTATACATTCTTAAAAAAAATCTGCTGCCTTTACTTCCTTTAAGAATTTTAAAGCTCTTGTTGAAGCAGAGAGTGGCTATAAGCTAAAAACTCTCCGATCTGATCGAGATGGTGAGTACACCTCAAATATGTTTCAAGAATATTGCAGGGAGAAAGGCATAAAGAGGCAGTTTACTACTGCCTATACACCACAGCAAAATGGCATCGCAGAAAGAAAGAACCGCACTATTCTTGACATGACAAGAACCATGCTTAAAGAAAAGGGATTGCCGAAGAAGTTTCGGGCGGAAGCTGTGGCATGTTCAACCTACTTGCTCAACCGGTGCCCGACGAAGCAAGTGAAGGGTAAGACGCCTCAAGAAGCATGGAGCGGCTATACGCCTAATGTCGCACACCTACGAATTTTTGGGTGTGTTACATATGCTCAAGTACCTGAAGTCAAAAGGAAGAAGCTTGACAATCATGGTGAAAAATGCATTTTCATCGGATATAGCGAGGAGTCGAAGGCATACAAGCTTTACAATCCACTAACTAAGAAACTAGTGGTTAGTAGAGATGTTGTCTTCAATGAAGCTGAAGCATGGAGTTGGAGCAATGAAGAGACTGTTAAAGAGCAACCCCATGGTGAATGAACCTGACGAGCCCCTATAAGAGGATCCACCACCAACTACACCACCATCTCCTCACATGCTACACCGTCCTCTGCAAGAGATTCTCCATCTTCTGGAGAAGGTAGTAGTAGCGAATCCTCCATACAACGAGGTCCAATCAAAATGAGAAGCCTCAGGGAGATCTATGAGCAGATAGAAGAAGATGGAGAAACTAATCTCTTTTGTTTATATGCGATCATAAGCCTCACACTTTCCAAGAGGCTAAGGAAGAAGATTGTTGGCGATCAGCAATGAAGAAGGAGATGAAAAGTCACCTAGAGGGGGGGTGAATAGGTGACAATGCTAATCAAGGGCAAATTAAAAAATTAAAGCTACAAAGATCACCAAGCAAGAGTCACAAGATGAATGCAAGCAAGTAAGTATGACAATGAATATGATGAGCAATTATAAGAGCAAGCAAAGTAGAGTAAGAATTGCAAGAATGTAAACCAATCGTAAACACAAAGATATGTTATCGAGGTTCGAGCACCCAGCTCTACTCCCCGCCTTCCCCAGAAGGATTCTAGCTACTTCCACTATCACAAAGATCAATTACAATGGAGTACCCAACTCCTACAATCTCAAGAACAAGTAATTTCCTTGGTAGTCAAAAGACCACAAACTCTCTCTTTCAAATATCTCTTCCCTTACAAAGGTCCTTAGAGAATATTGAGTAGGAATGAAGCTCTTGTGTAAGGTGAAAGAAAAATTAAATCAGAGAGTATCACAAAACCCAATTCAGAAAATGAGTGAGAATGTTAGCACAAAAACCAAGAAACTAGCTCTTTTGAATTTCTCAAACTTTTGAATTTTTCTCTTGAAAATTGTTGTAATCAATCTCTCCCTAAGCACCCCTATTTATAGGAGAGGGCTAGGTTAAGGGATAAAACAAACTTAAGGCTAATAAAGTAATGTTAGGTTCAAAATAAATCTTTAAACGAATTTTTAAACATAAAAGACAAAATAAACAGCCCTTAAAAAACTGCCCGTTACTGTTCAAACGGTCGGATCGGTCGACCGGGCCGGTCGACCGGAAGTATAAAAATTTGACCGTTACAGGATATCGGTCGACCGACCCGGTCGACTGATACAAACTGTGAGCAAAAAAATAATCCGGTCGACCGCATCGGTCGACCGACAGACATGCACACGGATACGTGCATTCTGCCAGGACTTCGGTCGACTGGTCCGGTCGACCGGACCAGACTGTCATAGGCTCGGTCGACCGACCCGGTCGACCGGCTAAGGTCAAAAAGCCAAATTCAAAAAGAATTAAAAGAGGATTTTGATTTTATCAAAAATACTTTTGAACAGGGATTAGTATAAAACACAAATATATATCTGTAGGCAAAATCTTGTATGCAAAATATTTTTGTATAATTTATAAGAAATTATTTTAGAATGAGCATGTGCGCAAAAACGTGTGTGATAGAGCTTCAAACCTATCCACTATTCTTTAACAAACTATAAACTGAAAAACAAATTACATGAAGACTTCTTGAGCTATCTTCAAGTCTTTGAGCCATCCATGCCTTGCTAGTGCCTTCTTTTCTATGATCCTTCCTTGATGTGCAATTTGCCTTTCTTGCTTTGTGGAACTTAGAAGTTCTTGCAATAGCTAAGCGAATGGTCTCTAAACATGGTACAAACCTGAAACTTATCTTAACAAACTTGTTAGTACCAAATAGCTCATATTTGGTTTGTCATCATCAAAACACAAAACAATTGGAGAGTGTAACCTCTTGGGCCAACAATCTCCCCCTTTTTGATGATGACAAAACAAATAGGCTATTAACAAAAATATAGGGTAGGAGAAAACTCCCCCTCAAATTATGCTATACTTAAAACACAAGAGTATGCTCTAGAAACCAATAATTGAAATGATGCACCAATTATTGAAACCAATAAAAACACAAAAATATCTCTTGATACCAAAAATACCAATACCAAAAATACAAGAATTTATTTAAAACACAAAAACTCATAAAAACAAAACAAAACAACAAAACATATAAATTCATATGGAACCAAGACCAAATGAACTTATTTTTGTCCATGTAAACTTATTCTCCCCCTTTTTGTCATACATCAAAAAGGGTTATGAAAAACATGTTTATTCAATAATACAAACATTAAGTTCTCCACAAATAAACGAAAATCTAGCAAAATCAAGAGGTTTAGTGAAAATATCGGCTAGTTGTAAATCCGTGGAAACATAATCAATATCTATATCACCTTTCTCAAAATGATCTCTAAGAAAGTGATATCTAATCTCAATGTGCTCGGTCTTACTATGTTGATTTGCATTTTTGGTCATGTGAATAGTACTAGTATTATCACAAATATTTTTATATGATCAAAGTGCAAATCAAAATCAAGGAGAGTATGTTTCATCCAAAGGACTTGTGCACAACAAGCCCCCGCGGCAACATACTCCGCCTCGGCGGTTGAGAGAGCTACGGAATTTTGCTTCTTAGAGGACCATGAAACAAGACAATTACCAAGAAATTGACATGTCCCACTAGTACTCTTTCTATCTACTCTACAACCCGCATAATCGGCATCCGAATAACTAGTCATTGAAAAATCTATAGTTTTTGGATACCAAAGACCCATTCCAATTGTGCCCTTAATATAACGAATAATGCGTTTTACCGCAATAAGATGAGACTCTTTAGGACACGATTGAAATCTAGCACAAAGACACACACTAAACATGATATCCGGCCTACTTGCCGTTAAATATAAAAGACTTCCTATCATGCTTCTATATAATTTAATATCAACATTTTTACCTTGTTCGTCCTTATCAAGCTTGGTTGTAGTTGCCATTGGAGTGTTGCAAGCCTTTGATCCTTCAAGCCCAAACTTCTTTACTAGCTCCTTTGCGTACTTGGCTTGGTTAATGAAGGTTCCGTCTTGCAATTGCTTGATTTGGAGTCCAAGGAAGAAATTAAGCTCACCCATGGAAGACATTTCAAACTCTAGTTGCATTACCTTTTCAAAATCCTTGCACAAAAGCTCATTAGTAGATCCAAAAATTATATCATCAACATAAATTTGCACAATTAAAATATCATTCTCAACATGCTTAGTAAAGAGAGTTGTGTCTACTTTGCCTTTAATAAAATCATTTGAAATGAGAAAACTAGAAAGCCTTTCATACCAAGCTCTTGGAGCTTGTTTCAATCCATACAAAGCTTTATCAAGTTTAAAAACAAAATCGGGATGAACATGATCAATAAAATCGGGAGGTTGAGAAACATAAACTTCTTCATTAATAAAACCATTTAAAAATGCACTTTTTACATCCATTTGAAAGAGTTTAAAATTTTTAAAACATGCAAAAGCTAGTGTCATCCGTATGGCTTCAAGCCGTGCTACGGGTGCAAAGGTCTCCTCAAAATCAATTCCCTCAACTTGAGTGTAACCTTGGGCCACTAACCTAGCTTTATTCCTAATGACATTTCCGGACTCATCCATCTTGTTTCTAAAGATCCACTTAGTACCAATTATTGGTCTATCGTGGGGCTTAGGAACAAGGTGCCAAACTTGGTTGCGCTCAAATTGATTGAGTTCCTCTTGCATGGCAAGCAACCAATATGGGTCCGTCTCGGATTCGAGAATGCCTTTGGGTTCAAAATGAGAAATAAAAGCAAAGTTACCACATATGTCATGGAGTTTGGAGCGCGTTGTGACTCCTTTAGATGCATCACCCAAGATGAGCTCCTTAGGATGATTTGTAGCGTATCTCCAAGCTTTAGGAAGCGGTTGAGTGCTTTCCTCCTTATCCTCTTGAACTTCACCAATAGGATCTAGCTTTTCTTCTTGAGCGGGTGAGTCCTTCAAGGATAGTCTCTCCATGTCTTCACCTAGTGGTTCAATCTCTACAACATTCTCAACAACCACATTAGATTCTTCAAATTTAACATGCATGGATTCTTCAATGGTTAGTGTAGATCTATTGAAAACTCTATATGCTTTGCTAGTAGAGGAATATCCAACAAAGATAGCCTCATAAGCCTTAGCATCAAATTTACCCAAATTATCCTTAGTATTTAAAACAAAACACTTGCATCCAAAAACTTTAAAATATGCAACATTTGGTTTTCTAGAATGATACATTTCAAATGATGTTTTTGAAGAATTTTTGCACAAATAAATACGATTCGATATATAGCATGCGGTGTTTACGGCCTCGGCCCATAAATATTGAGGGAGGTCATATTCACTTATCATTGTCCTAGCCATCTCTTGAAGTGTTCTATTTTTCCTTTCTACAACTCCATTTTGTTGTGGAGTTCTAGGACAAGACGTTTCATGCTTAATTCCCTTTTCATCACAATAAGTCATGAAGAGTTGGTTAATAAACTCACCACCTCTATCACTTCTTATTCTCAAAATCGAAAAACCCTTTTCTTTTTCAACTCTTTTTCGAAAAATCTTAAAATGAGAAAAAGTTTGATCTTTATTTTGCAAAAAGAAAACCCAAGTAAAACGGGAGAAATCATCAACCAAAACAAATGCAAATCTACTTCCATTTAAACTTTTAGTTTTAGTTGGTCCAAAAAGATCCATATGAATTAATTCTAAAGGCCTAGTTGACATGATATCCTTGATTGGTTTAAAGGAAGACTTGGTTTGTTTTCCAAGTTGGCACGCACTACAAATGCGGTCTTTCTCAAAATCCAAGCAAGGTATACCCTTCACCAATTCCTTTGAATTAATCCTAGAGATATGGTCAAAAGATGCATGTCCTAATCTTCTATGCCAAAGCCAAGAATTTTCATCAAAAGCATTTAAGCATTTAGTAGAACAATCTAAATTAAGCATGTCAATAATATAAACATTATTATCACGAAAACCGGTAAGAATACAAACATCGGATTTAACATCAAAAATCTTGCATGAGGAATCATCAAAAACAACTTTAAGTCCACGATCACAAAGTTGGCTAATGCTAAGCAAATTATGTTTTAAACCATCTACTAAAACAACATTCTCTATAATAGGAGATGAACCAATTTGAATATTACCGATACCGATGATGGTGCCTTTGGAATCATCCCCGAAGGTGACGGAGCCACCTTCCATGTACCTTGATAGGGTTGTGAAGTTGTTGATATCCCACGTCATGTGTCTCGAACAACCACTATCAAGGTACCACCGCTCCCTACGTCTTGGAGCCTTGGTGTGTACCTACATCAAACATTTTAGGACTTGATTTTGGTACCCACATTTTCTTGGGTCCATGAGGGTTAGAGCCATTAACCCAAACAAGATTATTTGAACTATGCAATTTATCATAACAAATTTAGCTAAATGTCCATTTTTTGCCACAATAAGTACATCTATACACTCTACCATATCTAAAAGCATAGTGAGTGTGTGATTTGTGAGCATGGGCATTGTGAGCATGAAAAGATTTAGCATGAGAAGTATTATTTGAAGTGTGAGCATGTGGAATTTTAGCATGAGAATCTTTAACATGAGAAGTGAGCTTTTTGGAAAACTTTTCTTCAAGCTTCTTGGTGTTAAAAGCACAATCTTTCAAAATCTTTTCAAAATCAACCATTTTGGTTTTTAAGGAAGAAATTTCTTTATTATCAACAATAGGGTTTTACCCTTACAAGAAATCTTATAAGCGTCAAATTCATTTTGAATGAAAACTAGATTTGAAGAAAGATCATCTTTTTCTTTTGAAACCAAAGCAAGTTGATTTTAAGAAAAGCAACTTCTTTTTGTAATTTCAAGCATTCAAGTTTCTTATTATCATAAGTTTCAGAAAGTTCTACAAAGGCATGTACTAGAACTTCCTTACTTAGTTCATCACCTTCATCATCATGGGATTGAGGGGTTACCTTGGGTGTGTTTGCCATGAAACACATGTTAGCTTGATCCACCTCCTCTTCGGACTCGCTTTCCGAATCCCATGATGCTTTGTAGGCTTTCTTTTCCTCCGGCTTCTTTGGCTTGAAGGAGGAAGTCATTTTCTTCTTGAACTCCGGACAATCCGCCATGATATGTCCGGGTTTGCGGCAATTGTAGCATATGATCTTCCGCTCCTCTTTACCTTCGAATCTTCTCCGGAAGTTGAACTTGTTCTTTCGGTACAACCTCTTGACATTCCGCACAAGTAGGTTTAGCTCCTCATCTTCTTCTTCGTCTTCATCATCGTCATCATTGGTGGATGAAGTCTTAAAGGCAATGGATTTCTTCTTTGAAGTAGTTGCCTCATCTCTTGCTTTCTTCTCCATCTCATGGGTCTTTAGGTTCCCAATGAGACTAATGATGTCCATTTCGTCCTTGTCGTTCAACTCCTTTAAGGTGGTGGCCTTGATCTCCCAAGATGGTGGAAGAGCCCGTATCACTTTGCGCACCTTTTGATCATTTGAGATGACGTCACCTAATGAAGAAAGACCATTTGTAATTTTAGTGAAACGAGTAATCATACAATCAATGGATTCTTCATCAAGCATTTTGAATGATTCATATTGAGACCTCAAGAGATCTATCTTAGCTCTCTTGACTTGTGAAGTCCCTTCATGCGTGACCAATAAGTGTTGCCAAATCTCATAGGCGGATTGGCAATGAATTACCCGTGTAAGGTCATCCTCATTCAAGGCGGTTAAAAGGGAGTTTTGGGCTTTTGAGTTAGCCTCATATTCTCTAAAGTTGAAGTCGGTCCAAGTGCTCTCATCTTCATTGGGTGCTACATAGGGTTTGGTCAAAGACTTAGCCACTAAACTACCTAGTGATTGCAAAAAAATAGTCATCCTAACCTTCCAAATAGGGAAGTTGAGTCCATCAAATTTAGGTGGGGTTTTAATGTTGTCGGCCATGTTTACTAGTGTATGAATGTATGAATGGAAATGTTGATTAGCAATATTTTAAGGATCTCTATATGGATGTTAAGCCAAACCTAGAGTCCAAGCTCTGATACCAATTGAAAAGTCACCTAGAGGGGGGGTGAATAGGTGACAATGCTAATCAAGGGCAAATTAAAAAATTAAAGCTACAAAGATCACCAAGCAAGAGTCACAAGATGAATGCAAGCAAGTAAGTATGACAATGAATATGATGAGCTATTATAAGAGCAAGCAAAGTAGAGTAAGAATTGCAAGAATGTAAACCAATCGCAAACACAAAGATATGTTATCGAGGTTCGAGCACCCAGCTCTACTCCCCGCCTTCTCCAGAAGGATTCTAGCTACTTCCACTATCACAAAGATCAATTACAATGGAGTACCCAACTCCTACAATCTCAAGAACAAGTAATTTCCTTGGTAGTCAAAAGACCACAAACTCTCTCTTTCAAATATCTCTTCCCTTACAAAGGTCCTTAGAGAATATTGAGTAGGAATGAAGCTCTTGTGTAAGGTGAAAGAAAATTAAATCAGAGAGTATCACAAAACCCAATTCAGAAAATGAGTGAGAATGTTAGCACAAAAACCAAGAAACTAGCTCTTTTGAATTTCTCAAACTTTTGAATTTTTCTCTTGAAAATTGTTGTAATCAATCTCTCCCTAAGCACCCCTATTTATAGGAGAGGGCTAGGTTAAGGGATAAAACAAACTTAAGGCTAATAAAGTAATGTTAGGTTCAAAATAAATCTTTAAACGAATTTTTAAACATAAAAGACAAAATAAACAGCCCTTAAAAAACTGCCCGTTACTGTTCAAACGGTCGGATCGGTCGACCGGGCCGGTCGACCAGAAGTATAAAAATTTGACCGTTACAGGATATCGGTCGACCGACCCGGTCGACTGATACAAACTGTGAGCAAAAAAATAATCCGGTCGACCGCATCGGTCGACCGACAGACATGCACACGGATACGTGCATTCTGCCAGGACTTCGGTCGACTGGTCCGGTCGACCGGACCAGACTGTCATAGGCTCGGTCGACCGACCCGTCGACCGGCTAAGGTCAAAAAGCCAATTCAAAAAGAATTAAAAGAGGATTTTGATTTTATCAAAAATACTTTTGAACAGGGATTAGTATAAAACACAAATATATATCTGTAGGCAAATCTTGTATGCAAAATATTTTTGTATAATTTATAAGAAATTATTTTGGAATGAGCATGTGCGCAAAAACGTGTGTGATAGAGCTTCAAACCTATCCACTATTCTTTAACATACTATAAACTGAAAAACAAATTACATGAAGACTTCTTGAGCTATCTTCAAGTCTTTGAGCCATCCAATGCCTTGCTAGTGCCTTCTTTTCTATGATCCTTCCTTGATGTGCAATTTGCCTTTCTTGCTTTGTGGAACTTAGAAGTTCTTGCAATAGCTAAGCGAATGGTCTCTAAACATGGTACAAACTTGAAACTTATCTTAACAAACTTGTTAGTACCAAATAGCTCATATTTGGTTTGTCATCATCAAAACACAAAACATTGGAGAGTGTAACCTCTTGGGCCAACAGGAGATGCATGCTATCCAGAAGAACGACACATGGGAGTTGACAACACTTTCACAAAATCACAAGGCGATAGGTGTCAAATGGGTGTACAAGATCAAACGCACAGCAGATGGTGAGGTTGATCGGTACAAGGCGAGGCTTGTGGCGAAAGGCTACAAACAAAAATACGGCATCGACTATGAAGAAGTCTTTGCACCAGTTGCTCGATTAGATACGGTGAGATTATTAATTTCACTTACAGCTCATCACAGGTGGAAGTTATATCATCTAGATTACAGAGTCAGACTTGTGAGTCGCTATATGGAGACACCGAAGGAGTCTCATTGGCTAGCTGCAAAGAGAATTCTAAGGTATATCAAAGGCACACTCAACCTTGGTCTATTTTACACTTATGGTGAAACTGCAGAGTTAGTACGCTATTCAGATAGCGACTGGGGAGGTGACCAAGATGAGAAAAAGCACCACTGGCTATGTCTTCTATCTTGGGTCAACTGCATTTTCATGGACCTTAAAGAAGCAAGGAGTTGTGGCCTTATCTTCATGCGAAGCAGAGTATGTGGCAGCTTCATCTACTGTATGTGAAGCTATTTGGTTGTGGAACATTTTAAAGGAATTGGATCATCCACAAGAAGAAAGCAACTGTAATATTTGTGGACAATAAATCAGCCATCCAACTTGCAAAGAACCCAGTACATCATGGGAGGAGCAAACATATAGATACATGGTTTCATTTTCTCAGAGACCATGTAAAGCAGAAAACTGTGGAGCTGGAGTATTGTCATACCATGGAGCAAGTAGCAGATATTTTCACCAAGCCATTACCTATTGAACCTTTCAGAAGGCTAAAAGAAATGCTCGGTATGAAAAACATTTTGATTTGAGGGGGTGTGTTGGATATCAAATAAAAATGTCTTTTTCGGAAGATGATGAGTCATCATCAATTATCATCAAGTGAGTCATCATCTTTAATTAGAAAGATTGAAGAGTCATCGTTATCAATTTAGAAACGATGAGTCATCATCAATTAGGAGTCATCATCAAGTGAGTCATCATCAATTTGGAGGTTGCTATTCTTGAATTTGGAGGTTGCTATTCTTGAATTTGGAGGTTGCTATTCTTGTAAGTTTTGAAGCCTATAAAGGCCATGTACCTCTTTATTTTTTTGTATCAAGCAATAAAACAAGCAAGCAAGAAAAAACAGTTGCTCTCCTCTTAAAATTTTAGATTATAGTATATTAGTCCGTAGACTAGTATACAACATCTAGAAGGGTATCCAAATCAATATCCCTAAGCCCCTTCTTGATTATATGCTCTTTGACACTTTCATGATCCCGAGTAGGAATCTTCTTTTCGAAATAACGCTTACTCACATTTTTAAGTATTATAATGTTGATTTATCTCAAACGAATGTTATTCCTCCTGCTGTCAGTCATGATTGTACCCTTCTCAAGAAGATCATTCTGCTATTGTATGAGCATCTCGTGCTCAAAACGCTTTTGGACATCCTCCTCCTCAGTTTGATTCAAGTTCTCCATCTTCATCTAATTCATTTTATGTACTACGAACCAAATGAACTCTCTCTCACTTGGTCACTCCAACATACCACTCTCCTTGAGAAGGTACTTTCATATCATGAGACTCGTGCTAAATAAGATGTGATTCATGTTACTTAAGATGAGTTCCACAATACTTTGGCTCATATTTGTACTACACAACGATATCAGCAAGATTGCAATGATTAGGGTAAATAGGTTCTTTGATGGAAAGAAATATTCGAATTTATATTTGGCACAAACAGATAGAAATGGTGAGGCAGTTATAGACCAAGAATCAAATGATTTTTTAGATTTAGAACTTTCAGTACGAGATCTCTTTCTAGTAGACATGATTGGAAACAAAGAATTTCAACAAAAATGAAAAACAAAGGAGATAAAGAGAATTACCTCAAATGGAAGTTGAAAAACTCTACACATCAACTATGAGCAAGTGGAATTGAGTGGATCTTGAAGAATTTTGAAGAAATTATAAGGAAAATTGATGAAATTTTGAGAGGGAAGGAGATGGGTTATGAAATCACCTAGAGTGGGTGAATAGGTGACTAGCTAATCTAATGATGAATAATGCGGAATTAAAACTATTTAAGCAAAGTAAAAACTATTAAACTAAGCACACCAAGTATAAGACAAGAGTATAACCGAATTGCCAGTGAAGGACTCTGAACTATCTCCTCAAGATTCCTCTAGATAAGAGTTGAGATGCCGCTATGGCTCTCTTGGTTGAATACAAGTGTGAGCAAACAATTCCAAGCATATATCAATAAGGTACAAGATATATTAAGTATATAAAGATAAAAGTAATGTGAGCATGCAAGATATAAACACAAGTGAGAGATAGAGAGAGCAATCGCAAACAGAGGAGATTTATTTCGAGGTTCGAGCACCCTTACTATACGTCCCCCGCTTTTAACACTATGAAGAATTTCCACTAAAAATGATCCCACCGGATCACTCGGCGCCGCAACTACAATGAGTTCACACTAGAACTCCTAAGACTCACTAGTCTCTCTCTTGTTCCAGTGAGAACAACACACGCAAGCACACTAGCTTGCTGAGGCCGCACCTCTACACTGAGCTCCCACAAGAACTCGAAACAACACGAACCCACAAGTTCGCCTCCTCAAATACAAAGTAGAACACATTGGTGATCTCAACACTTTGATGACCTAAAGCACTCTCACAACAAAGATCCCTAGAGGATTGGTATAGCAATGGATAGCTCAAGTATGTGTGAGAAACAAGATTTCTATAATGGAGGAAAAACTCAAGAAATCTCTTTTGCAAAACACTCTTAAAAAACTCTCCTTTTGATATGAAAGTATTTGTTCTAAAATAAGTGGAGATAAACACTTAGAAAGATAGGAAAAACTAGCTTGAAAACCCACTTCAACTATTGTTGAAAATAGCCCAAATATATAGGCCTCCAAAAACTAGCCGTTGGGGTCCAACTCAGCAAGAAATCCTGCTATCGGTTGACGGCTGATCACCGCCAACAATCAGATTTTCGACCGTTGGAAAAGCGTTCGACCAGACGGTCGACCGATACTGGGCATTGACCTAACAGTCGACCCGCCCGGTCGACCGGGGCCAGATTTTAGAGAGCAGGGCTCTCTGGCAGTCGACCGAGTCAGTCGACCGGCCCTCCAGCCAAACTAACTGTGAACATCTATGCACATTGCTCGACCGGCCCAGTCGACCGACCCTGATCCGGTCGATCGTCCGGTCGACCCTGGCTGAAAATTTGGGATTAAATACTTGACCTTTTTACCTATAATAAAATCCCATAAAATCACTAAAAATCTACAAAAAATTAGTTCATTGAAATACTTTGAAGTACAAATATGTGTAATAAAAATCAACACATATTACAAACATTTTGAACTATTTTTGTAATATATAAATTTTGACTTTAAACAAAAAACGTATTTTTCAAAAATAATCTCCAAATTGAAAAATGATTTTTTCAAAACTTTTCCAAATACAAAAATAAGATATTTTAAACATTTTTAAAGCTTAGTGCGTATGGATATGATCCACTGCACAATTGAGATGAAATATCTATGTTTTTTGACAATAATCTTTAAAATAAGTTTTGATAAAACTAAAACGATATTTTTTCTAAACTCAAAACTATCTTATAAAAACAAATAAAATTTTTTGTGTGTGTATATAAACTTGAGCAATCCACCAACTAATCTATCCTTTATATTTTATCTAAAAATAAATCTTGACACTTACAAACATGACGCAAGTCTGCTTGAAAATCTTCACTTGAAAATTTTCTTCTCCTTCTTAACTTAATCCAAACCTTGATCCAACTATCTAGACTCCTCTTGAGTACTTGATGCGATCTCGATGCGCGAGCTCTTAAATAAACACGTACTAGCACCAAAACTTGACTTCAAATCCTTTGTTGAAGCTATACACCTACTGAGATCTTGATCAACTATCTGAGATTAAATAAATACAACCATTAGTACTATAACTACATGAGTTATCATCATCAAAACTAGAACCATGGGCCTTTGGGCCAACAATCTCCCCCTTTTTGATGATGACAAAACTCATGGAGTTATATATGCATGGATTAAAATTAAGCTTCATAAAAACTCCCCCTTAACTCATGCATAGCAATAAACATAAAGATTTCAATAAAGTGCATAAAACTAAACAAACATATATGCATAACATATATAAACTCACCAAATTCTTCTCCCCTTTTTGCATAAATAGAACATATATGCATAAACAATAAGAAAATAAACATGCATATATAAACTCTCAAAATTCTTCTCCCCCTTTTTGTCAATTCATCAACAAAGGGGCGAAAACAAATCAAACAATAAAGATATATATGTGATATACATTCATGAAGAAGAGAGACGTGAAGTTAGCTCCCCCTGCATATATACATTACATGAGAAGGGATGATAAGACCCTAACCCACATAAAATATAATATACAATGTATAAGCGGAGATGTTAAGCTCCACCTACACACATGTATATATAAAGAGATGTCAAGCTCCTCAATATAAGATACACTCAATATAAATCATATATAGAGGAGATGTTAAGCTCCCCTTGTATATAGGCAATACATATCAAGAAATTTTGAAATCACTTCAAAACAAATTTTGAAATCTCTTAAGTTAACAACACAAATTTTGAGATACCATTTATAAATAAACAAAATTTTAAGATATTAAACACAATTTTAAGATATCACTTGTGGGTTATTGAAACCACTAGAAATATCTTGTAAATTTTTTGATACCAATTAAAAAGTAAATATGAAGTATATTTTGATATCAATTGATTGAAAATAATGCATAAGCTCATTAAGATACCAATTAACATTTAAAAATTAGTCAAGCTTAGTATAAACATAATTTGTGCTTTAAACATGTAAATATTGTAACACAAGCACAATCAAAACATATATATGTATGAAAAAAAATACCAATTGAAATTGATATTATTGAAATTTAGAACCATACATATATAGAAACAAATATGAGCATACAAAGATAAAATTTCATGAAGAACATGTGTATAACTCATAACTCTCCACCCTATTCATGCACATGTTTAAAAGATTTTCAATTTAGAGCATACAAGGCATGGTCGCCCATCCAACCGCCCTTTAAGGGTAGAAGTTTTCAAAAATAAGATTTGAAAATGGTTGTACATTAAAACACTACCAAATGAAGAATAAATAACTAGTTAAAGTAATTTTTAAAAACTAATTAAAGATCCTTCAAACATGAAATTAAATCATATGTATCTCATGGAAACATTGCTAAGTACACAAAAATTGACACTCGAAATCTATAAAGCTCAAAATGTACTCATGAAGAAAAGTATGAGTAAATAAAGAATGTGAGTGCACAAGAATCATGTGAATAGTATATTCATGAAAATAAGCAATAAAGCTCAAAAAATCAAAACATATGAAAATTCATTTTCATTAAAATCAAACTTCAAGGTATATATATGTTCTATCAAAACTAACAATATACATACATATCCCAAACACAAATGATTCCATAATAAAATTTGCATGAAGGCAAGTGACTTAAGGATATACATATATATTTATTAGTTTTAGATAAGAAAAATAGCATATACATGAAGCAAAATATGCACAAAATAGGGACAAAATATAAATGAAAGATTCATCAAAACTAGGTTATACATGTACATGCAATGAGTACAAATGAGCAATGAGACATAAACATATAATAATCAAGAATAGCTCACTACTTATACAAGAATATACACAAGTTTTAATGAAGATTACATCTAAAAAAGTATTCACCATAAGAAGTACAAAATCAAAGCATGCTAAAAATATTTATATAAAAGCATGTAAACTAAATGGGAGTTTAGAGATAGTTACTAAACTATATGAACTATTCTCTAAGTCACCAATCATAGTGGTCCTTCCACCAAACTTTCTTAATAGGGATGCATCAATTGTAGTGTCCATCAAGCTCATGCATTCACCACCAAGGCACCATACCTCTCGCGTCATGTGAGAGCCCCACCTACATCAAACACAAGAGGTGGAGATTTTGGTACCCATTTTTTTTGGGTCCATGGGGGTTAGTATCATAAGGAACCCAAAACATTTTTATTTGCAAAATTTATATAATTTAATCTATCATAGCAAAATCTTGAAGATGGCCTTTGCGGTCGCAATGTGTACATTTGTACACTCTAACATACATATGAGAATGAGTGCAATTATGATGTGCAAAGTGTGCATATGCATGCCGTGGGTTATGTGCATGAACATGCGGAGCTTGTTTCTTTTGAAACAAGTTTTCAATCTAGAATGGTTAAATGCACATTGCTCAGGTTGAGCACAAACAATTTGTTCTATTTTTCATAACTTGAATCTCATTTTTATTAATTGTAGCATGAAGAGTATGACAAGAATGAGAATCAACAATCTTTTTCTTTTTAGAAATTTTCTTTTTCTTTTGAAACAAATTTTCTTTTTAAAGAGTTATTTTCTTCTAAAGCAATTTCTTTTTCTTTTTCCAACAAAGTGGTTTTATTTTTTAAAGAATTATTTCCTTCACAAATATCATTTAATTTAGAAAATAAGAAAATATTCTCCTTTTTTAAAGCTTCATTTTCTTTTGAAACATTTTCAAATTTATTTTGAAAAGAATCCTTTTCTTTTAAAATGGACTCCTTTTTATTCTTCATTCTTTTATGATCTTTTTTAAGCAAATCATATTTTTCAAGAAGTTGTTGACAAAATAAAGTAGTTCATTATATGACAAGTCAACATTCTCATCAAGCTCGGATTCAGATTTACTTCAAGGGGTTATCCCCTTGGACCATGTAGCATATGTTGGAATCATCACTTCCATCATCCGAGTCACTTCCCGCATAGTGTTGCTTTTGTTCGTCAAGGGAGACAATAGTGTTCCATAATATTATAAAAGCCGAATCAAAGTTAGAAACCCTACATAAATAATCAATATTTAGGGTTGACTTTAAAGCATGGATGGTTTTTGCATTAACCTCTAGATATTTGCCATTTAAACAATATGAACTTTTAATAGTGGCAAGATAAACATGAATACCTAGGGCTTTGAGATACATGGACATCTTAACTTTCCAATTTTGGATGTTAAGAATGTCAAATATAGGAGGTGTCATGAAATCCATGTGTGTGTAAACAATATTGTGATTAGCTAAAAGGAGGATCTTTAACTCAAGGTTGTTAGACCCAAATCAAGAGCACCAAGCTCTGATACTAATTGAAATCACCTAGAGGGGGGGTGAATAGGTGACTAGCTAATCTAATGATGAACAATGCAGAATTAAAACTATTTAAGCAAACTAAAAACTATTAAGCTAAGCACACCAAGTATAACACAAGAGTGTAGCCGAATTCCCGGTGAAGGGCTCTGGACTATCTCCTCAAGATTCCTCTAGATAAAGTAGAGGTGCTGCTATGACTCTTTTGTTTAAATACAAGTGTGAGCAAACAATCCCAAGCATATATCAATAAGCCACAAGATATATCAAACATATAAATAGATAAGCAAAGTAAGCATGCAAGATATAAACACAATGAGAGATAGAGAGAAAGCATCGCAAACATGAGAGATTTGTTTCGAGTTTCTGGCACCCTTACTTTACGTCTTCGCCTTCAACACTATGAAGGATTTCCACTAAAAATGATCCTACTAGATCACTCGTGTCGTAACACCTACAACGAGTTCACACTAGAGCTCCTTGGACTCATTAGTCCCTCTCTTGTTCTCGCAAGAATAACACACGCAAGCACACACTAAATTACCGAGGCCGCACCTCTACATCGAGCTCTGACAAGAACTCAAACAACACGAACCTGCAAGTTCACCTCCTCAAATACAAAGTAGAACACTTTGGTGATCTTAACACTTTGGTCACCTAAACACTCTCACAATATAGATCCCTAGAGGATTGGTATAGCAATGAATATCTCAAGTATGTGTGAGAAAATAAGATAGAATAGTGAAGAACTCAAGAAATCTCTTTTGCAATACACTCTTGAAAAACTCTCCTTTTGATATGGAAGTATTTGTTCTAAAACAAGTGAAGAAAACACTTAGAGAGATAGGAAAAACTAGTTTGAATACTCACTTTAAATCTTATTGAAAATAGCCCCAATATATAGGCCTTCAAAAACTAGCCATTGGGGTCCAACTCAGTAGGAAATCCTGCTGTCGGTCGACCGGCCGGTCGACCACCAACGGTCAAATTTTTGACTTTTGGGAAAAGCGATCGACCGAACGGTCGACCGATACAAGGCATTGACCTAACGGTCGACTGCCCGGTCGACCGGGGCCAGACCATAGCAGAGCTCTCTGACGGTCGGCCGGGTCGGTCGACCGGCCCTCCAGCCAAACTTGTTGTGCACATTTGTGCACATCGATCGACTGGCCCAGTCAGTGTAGTCTGGCTGAAAATTTGGAATTAAAAACTTGGCCTTTTTACCTATAATAAAATCCCATAAAATCACTAAAAATCTAAAAAATATGTTTATTAAAATACTTTGAAGTACAAATATGTGTGATCAAAAATCAAAACATATTACAAACGTTTTGAACTATTTTTGTAATATGAAAATTTTTGGCTTTAAACAAAAACTGTATTTTTCAAAAACAATCTCCAAATTGAAAAATGATTTTCAAAACTTCTCCAAATACAAAACAAGATATTTTAATATTTTTGAAGCTTAGTGTGTATGGATATAATCTACTACACATATGAGATGAAATATTTATGTTTGTGACAATAAGCTCTAAAATAAGTTTTGATAAAACTAAAACGATATGTTTCTAAACTCAAAACTATCTTACGAAAAGACATAAAGTTTTTGTGTGTATATATAACTTGAGCAATCCACCAACTAATCTATTCTTTACATTTTATCTAAAAACAAATCTTAATACTTACAAACATGACACAAGTCTGCTTGAAAATCTTCTTCTCCTTCTTAACTTGGTCCAAATCTTGATCCAACGAGCTAGACTCCTCTTGAGTACTTGATGCGATCTTGATGCATGAGCTCTTGAATCAACACGTGCTAGCTCCAAAACTTGACTTCAAACCTTTGTTGAAGCTAAATGGCTACTAGATCTTGATCAAATATCTGAGACTAATTAAACACAAGATCATTAATAGTATAACTACATGAGTTAATCATCATCAAAACTAGAACGATGGACCTTTGGGCCAACAGGGTAGAAAGGGGAGTTGGCAGAAAAGAGAGAAGAAGGGTTGAAATAGGGATCTAGGATTTAAAAAATTGTATTTGAAATAGGCAGACCCGGCTCTCAGTCGACTACCCGATCGACCGATCCGAAGACTCTACATGCAGTGTAGTCCTGTACTGTCTAGCAAGCATTACAAGTTGTGCAGACTTGCGCTCGACAGTGCAGTTAACTGGGCAAAGAGTCCATTCAACTCTCTATATCGGTCGGTCGTGCAGTCAATCGGTATGGTCCAATAAACCAAATTTAAAAATTTACTTTTGTTTTTGAATAAATTTTATTTGAGTAAAAATTATAATTTGTAAATTAATTTTGGAAGTTCAACTAAGATCAAATTTGAGTTTTATAAAAGTTATCAAAACTAAAGCAAGTGTATATAAATTAAACTAAACAAAAACCATATTAATTTGAGTACTTTTCCAAAAGCCAAAAATTCTTTTCCTCAAAAATCAAAACAAATACTATGAAACCCAATGTGCTACCAAATCTATACTAAACATGAATATTGCATGTACAAACTTATTTAATATTCAAAGCAGTAGAAACAAGTATATCAAGAACTATATGTGCACATCAATTGGCATGTACATGAATCATTATGTGGACTCAAAACGAGATAAATTTTGATACCAATATAATTAACTCCATTTGCTTCAAACCATAGGTGGTCTTCCCACCTTGTCTCCTTGATAGTGATGCATTCAATTAGATTTGTCGATCAAGCTAAAAATGCACCTACTATCAAGACACCAATTCTCTCACGTCTTAAGAGAGAACACACCTACATCAAGTAAAATGGGTGCGTCTTTTGGTTCCCATACCTTCTTGAATCCTTGAGGGTTAGTTATTTTTGCGAACCAAATATAGTTATTTGCAATATTAAGTTTTTCAAAATAAAATCTAGCCAAGTTTCGGCTACACTGTGTATAAGTGTATACATTGGCATACATAATGTAGGATGATATTGTTATCATGATATGTTTTGTGAACATGATGTGAATGAGATTCATGTTTCTTAGGAGCTTGTTTCATTGGAAACATTGACTCTAACTTAGCCTTATCAACTTCATATTTCTTAAAGTGTTACTCATAACATCAATTCTCTTTTCAATGTTGGAAAATTCATTTTATCAACACTAGAAAATTTAACTTTGCATGCAATCTTATAATTGTCAATTTTTTTGAACATTTTTAAAAGCAATAGATAATCATCTTTTTCTTTTGAAATCTCATTTAGCTGTTAATCAAAACATCATTTTCTTTTTTCAATTCTTATTTTGAACTTTAACAAATCATGTCTCCTTGAAGTTCTTCAAAAAAAATTGCAAGGTCATCCATAGTTAAATAATATCATCTAAAGGGGGCTAGAATTTTACCTTGGTAGGGTTGTTCCCATGAGAAACATACGTTTGCGACATCTACTCCGAACTTGCTCTCCAAGTCATCATCCCATGAAGCCATCATCGCTTTCTTCTTTGGCATCCATCTTGAGGTGGTTGCCTTGAGTGTGGGACAATCAACAACTAAGTGTCCCAGCTTTTTATAATGATAGTAAAGTCCAACTTCTTCTTTCTTTCTTTCTCCCTTTCCTTTCCATTTGGATCTTTTATGGTTGCTCATCTTTTCGTATTTGTAGAACATCCTTCCTACTTTTCTTACGAGCATAAGAAACTCATCTTCTTCATCTTCATCCATGTCCTCATTATCTTCTGGATAGATGGTGTTGCTTTGAAAGCAACACTCTTCTTTTTTGTGGTTTCTTCTCTAAGTTTTCTCTCCATTTCATGTATTTTGTGGTTCCCTATGAATTGAGAGAAATTCATCTCTTCCCTGTCGTTGAGCTCCTTCAATGTAGTAGCCTTGACTTCCAAAGATTTGGGAAGAGCTTGTATGACTTTCATCACATTTTGATCATTATAAATTTTATCGCCTAAGGAAGAAAGTCCATTAGTAATCTTAGTAAAATGAGTAAGTATTTCATTTATAGTTTTATTCTCATTTATATAAAAGTTCTCATATTGAGAATAGAGCAAATCACTTTTAAACCTCTTCACTTAAGAGGTTCCCTCATGTGTTTATAATCAAATCATTCTAAACTTCATAAGTGGATTTATAATTGATCACCTATGATAGATCATCATCATTAAGTGCTTGTGTGCGGCAATATTGAGCTTTGGCATTGGCCTCATATTTCTTTACAGTGGTTTTGGACCAAGTGCCCTCATCTTCTTGGGATTCCTTTGGTAACGACTTTAGCTATTTTACTTCTAAGAGATTTGAGAAAACAAAGTCATTTTGACTTTCCAAATAGGAAAGTTTATACTATCAAACTTGGGGTTTTTTTATGCTAGAAAAATCATAGGAAGTCATGTTTGTGCGAGCAATAAAATGAATGGCCAAATAGGATCACTCTTAGATGGTAAAACCTACAATTAATAGTATCAAGCTTGGATACCAATTGAAATCACCTAGAGAGAAGTGAATAGGTGATGGCGAGCAAAATATTTGAAGTTAAAAATTTGACTAACAACACAACAACACAATAAACACACACCACGAAATGAAGTCGTGTATCCCCATGAAGGGCTCTGAAATTCTCCTCAAGATTCCTCTTAATAAAGAGTTGAGGTGCACAATTGCTTTCTTGATTAATAGAGTATAAACAATGAACTCAAATAATCACAATAATGAAAAACAAAGATTATAATAATGCGAGCGAATAATAAAAGAGAGAGTTAGAGAGATCAAACGCAAGCCATCGCAAACACAAGAAGTTGTTACCGAGGTTAGAGCCACTTTCTCTACATCCCCATCTTCACCGCAATGAAGGGTTCCATTATACTTCACTTGTATAGAACTGAAGTTGATCTTGCAAGATCTGGAGCCACAACTCTAACTAATAACTCTCTTTTCAAGTGGAACTCTTCAGAAAGAAATACAAGATCAGGTGACCTTTCACAAGATCACAAACTCTTAACAATCTTATAATCTATGAATAGAGATTGTGCGTATAAGAAAACTTGAAGGAATGTAAAGTGAAAGCTCAAAAAAACTTCGAAGAATTGCTCTTAAGAATTTTTGCAAAGAAAACACTTTGTAATGTTGGGTTTGAGTAATTTGGTTATCAATAGTCCCACTAAATATAGAGAAAGCTAAAACAAACGTGATTAACCTAAATAAGTCATTAAAAATATATCC